>JAKUCV010004689.1:25500-36828 GCA_028386065.3 Turnera subulata
ATCTGATTTATATATATATATGAATAATACTTTGGAAATTAAATTGTGGAAGTCTTTCAGAAAATATATATGATTATTATGGAATTTTGGAAAAGCATAAGATAAGGAAAATAAATAATAATTATGCATACGAGAATAATTTGGAAATATAAATGAGTATTTATAAATTCGTATCTATTATCAGAAAATAAGTTAATGGTCATATTTTTCTGAAATGGAGTTTTCTAAAGTAATAATACTTGGGAATTATATTTTGGAAAGTATAATAATTTTTACGAAAATATTATGGACAATATATATACATATGTTATAATTTTCAGAAAAAAAATAGTAATTATTATTTTGGGAATTATAGTTATTTTATGAAAATATATCTTGAAAAATGTTTTAATTAAAGTATGGTACCGAAATTATATTCGGAAATACGTACGATTAATCATTTTCCGTAAAAGATAATAATAAAAGATACGTAACCGGGATGGGTATATATCGTAATATTGGCATCATAACATACCGATTATGTGCATCTTATGTGTGCATTTGTTATTTGTTATATAGGAGTCGATATCGAGCAGTTCCTGTAGAACCGGCTTTGGGCCGATTGATGTTTCAGAGTTGGGTAATCGGCTAAGGTGAGGATGGATAACCCTTGATATGTGCCCGTAATACTGTGTTTGTTTTGTTGTAAGATTGAACTGCTGAATTGATAAAGACTGTTATTTGGTTGCTGTGGAATTTGTTGATGAGATGATTACTGTTGGTTGATTGACTGCTATGATGTTGTCGTTATTGTTGATGTTAGACTGTGATTTTGGAATTGTGATATTGTGTTGAGAATAGTGATAAACTGGTCAATGTGGATAATTGAGTGTTTTGTTGTTTGAATAAACTACTGAGAAGGTCATTATCGGATATTTGACTGTTGTGGTTATTGATGTTGCTGTTGATGGACTGTGCTATTGGACGTGTGGATGTTGTGATGGACTGTGCTATATATGTCACTGTTTATCTTTCGTCGGTGAGCGCTTCGGACTCACCCCTCGCCTGCGGGGTTTCATCCCGTAGGATGAGTTGTTCATTGTACAGGTTGATGCATTCCAGACAGGCTGTGACGTTTCCCTTGGACGGGCTTGGATCCATAGTTTGCATGTGTCGCATACAGTGTTTGTGAGTTTAAGTCTTCCGCTGTGCACTGTTGTTATATTTATTGGGCCAATGGGCCGGTATTGTTATTTACGATGTTTACTATTTTGGGCCGTTGGGCCGAGACATTCTTTTATACACTGTATGCTGGGCCTTGATTGGCCGGGTCGTCACAGTTTCGGCCTGTATTTACTGTGTACGGTAAATTCGGGTCGGGGCGTTTTAAGATTAAAAAGAAGTTAAACCCTCCAGGATCAGATTAAAAAAATTTAAACTCTCCATGAGAACAGATTAAAAAAAACTTTAGCCCATTTATTTTGTTCCGATTTTTTAACAAATAAATTTAATTGATAATTGTTAAACTCTTATCTCTAAATATTTATAAATACAGGTACATGTTTTGTTTTTGATACTGTTTCCTCTCCATTTATTCTTCTTTGTTTTCCTACTTTTTTTAGCTTGCAGTATGTACTAATCTTATTCTTTTTTTTTTGTTCTCTATACAATACTATTTTGGTTTTTAAGTTCCTGTATCTAATACAGTTTCTTTAAAGAAACAAAAAAGTATAATCACACAGAGAAATTCGGATGTTAGTACATTGATGTACGGATACAGTTTCTGTGTTTTACAGTTTCTTTACAATTCTTTTTTGTTTTTTAAGTTTCTGCTCTTACAGTTTCTTTTCAGAAACAAAGAAATGAAAACACACTGAGAAATCCGAATGTCAGTACAATGAAATCCGGATACAGTTCCTGTATTTTATAGTTTTTTTACAATTCTATTTTGTCTATTTTGTTTTAAAATTTTGTGTGTCTCTTATGGTTTCTTTTGAGAAACAAAAAATTGAAAACACACAGAGAAAATCCAGATGTCAGTACAATGAAATTCGGTTACAGTTTCTGTGTTTTACAGTTTCTTTTCTATTCTACTTTGATTTTTAAGTATTTATGTCTGTGAAAATTTTAATTTTATTTTTTATTCTCTATTTGTATTGTATTTGTTTTTCCCTCCTCATTTCTATTCTATTATTTTTCCCTTCCATTGCATTTGTTTTTTTTACCAGTATTTTATATTATTTTCCATTTTTTGGCATTATGTTGGTTTTTTTAATTTCCTTGAATTTAATATTTTTTTCCTATTTTCTTTTACATTGCATTAGTTTTTAAAAATTATCCAGTATTCTATATTTTTTTCCATTTTTTTGGCATTGTGTTAATTTCTTCCAATTTCCTTGAATTAAATATTATTTTCCTGTGTTAGTTTTTTGTTTTTCAGTTTCCTTTTTTTTCTTTCTTTTAGTTTGTATTTTAGTAAGTACTAATATTTTTAAGAATTTATATAAAAGAAAATACTTTTTTTGTGTTACACTTTAATTGTATATTTAAATTTGTACAATATATTTAAATTTGTACATTGGATGAATTGACCCCTGACAAGGATTCATGGATAATACCAGTTAGGGTTTCAAGGATGTGGGAGTCTTTGAATACCAAATTACAAAATCTTCTTATCAGTTTAGATTTGGTTTTTATTTATTCAAAGGTATGCTTATTTGTTTTCATTTTTTCCATTATTATTTAATTTTCACGAAATTTTTATAAAAGAAATGACGGCAATAATAATTTCCATTGAATTTTTTTATTTTATTTTATTTTTATTATATTTCTTTTACATTGTATTAGTCTTTTTAAATTTTCCAGTATTATTTACATTTTTATATTTTTTGTTTGTATTTTATTTGTTTTTATCCTCATTTATAATATATATTTTTCCCCTTCCATTACATTTCTTTTTTTCCAGTATTATATATTATTTTCCAATTTTTTGGTATTATGTTGGTTTTTTTAATTTTCCTGAATTTTATTTTTTTGCTTTTTTTTTTTACATTGCATTAGTTTAATTTTTGTTAATTTTCTTAAATTAAATATTATTTTCCTGTTTGTTATACATTGTGTTAGTTTTTTCCCAGAATATTATGTTTTATTTCTATTCTTTGGCTTTTTTTTTAAATTTTGTTGAATATTTTCAAAAACAAAATCGTGTTAATATTACCTATCATTGCATTTGTTTTTTTTCAGAATAATATAATTTTTTTTTTAATTTTATTGTTTTTGTGTTACAAATTTTCCATAATTATTTATTACTTTCATGCTTTAATTTTTTTGTCGTTGTGTTTGTTTTTTAAATATTCCAGATTTATTCATTATTTTCCTACTTTATTTTTTGGCATTGTGTTTTCTTCAGGTTTATAATATATTTTTTCCTTCCATTGTGATAGTTTTCTAATTTTTCTAGAATATATGAGATTTTATTTGATATTAAAAATTAAATATTAAGTAGTGTAAGTATTAAAATAAAAACTATTACATGCCCCTTCCATTACATTTGTTTTTTTCCAGTGTTATATACTATTTTCTAATTTTTTGGTATTATGTTGGTTTTTTTAATTTTCCTGAATTTAATTTTTTTGCTTTTTTTTACATTGCATTAGTTTAATTTTTTCATTTTTTTGCATTTTTTTGCATTGTGTTTGTTTAAAAAATAAATCTGATTTATTTATATTAATGGGAAAAAATAGAACAACACAAAAAATATATATATAGAAAGGAAAAGGTTTAATTATAAGAAATATTTTTATTAAAAAAAGAATTAAACTTGAAACAAATTCTAAAAAAACAAAGAGGAAGGATGATGCATAAAAATAATTAATATATTAGTGGAAAAACAACCAAAAAAAGGAGAATCAATAAGAATAAAAAATTTTTAAAAAATAAAGTGTTTCTAAAAAATATAATTTATTTATATTTAAAAAAAATTATTTTGTAACATAAATTAATATAGAAAATTAGTAGCAAAAAATTGTTACCCACTAAAAGTGAATACAAAAAATTATTTAGTTGTTGTGTTTGTGGAGAAAAATTTCGAAAATATTGGCTTAAAGAATGAATAATTTCTTTTTTAAGAAACGGGATACAAATTTAAAAAACAATATGTTTTAAAAAAATTAGTATACTTTTTAAAAATGTTATTGAAAAATATTTAAAATTTATACTAACCAAGTTTTTTCCTAAATAAGTTTTATGTGTATACTTTTAAAAAACTAACCATGTCCATGTAATCCACGGGTAGTATTAGTTTTAAGAATTTTATTTCCTAGATTTCTATTCATTTTTTTTACATAATATTAGCACTTAATATTTTATATTTTATGTTTTAGTATTAGATTTCTAAGTTCAAAATTTTAACAAATATACCTCTTAATATTTTATACGGCCATTAGCGAGCTTGATTTTAGAATATTAATTAAATTTAAATAATTCTAAATCAAAAAATATTAAATTGACTATATATAAATATAAATTTGACCTGAAAATTGAATAAATTAATACAGGTATGCAATTGGAAAAAGAGGACCTCACTTAATATATTATATGGCCATTAGTTTCAATTCTTTTTTTTTTTCAGATTGGTTGAGCAGCAAGTTTAATGCGTATACTGTTAAAAAAATTTTAAACCATACAATAATATAAAAAAAATTAAAATTTATAAAAAAGATATATTTTATTAAAAAAATACTAACCAAGCCCGTGGAATCCACGGGTAGTGAACTAGTTCGATATTAATATTTTCGTGATGAGGAATTCTGCCGATTAAGTCATTCATTATTCTTTCAGGTACTCCATCGTCATTATCCACATCTCGGAATTTCAAAGACTTCAGCCTACCGAATGGAGGCCTTTGCATCTCCTGGTTCTCTAAGATTCCGCTCTTGTCCAAATGCTAGCACATAAGACATCAAAGTCCCTTTTAGCATCAAAAAAATTTTATTAGCATAAAAAAAAAAGACATCAAAGTCCCATGTTAGAAACAAAATATAAAAAGGAAAATCATCACAATATTGATTGCATAAAGAAAGATAGAAAAAAGAAAGAAAATAAATAGGACACGAAAGATGCAAGAGGACGATCCAGGTGTATCTTATCAACATACCTGCAGAGGTTTGGTGTTTATAGTCAGAAATTCCACATTGCAAAGCCCCTGCAAAAGCTTCAACAACATGTAACCAAATTCCCTGCGCCATTCGTTGACAGTTATTTCCCCATATTTTTGGGTACTGATTAAAGCATCTACCCAATACGCATGGAAATTCAGGCACGCATGGCGGAGAGAAGGGAGATAAATATCTGAGAAGTTCATTACGCCCGAACTACTAAAACACTCGAAAGATACAAGATTTGGCAACCAAAGTTCCAGTTGGTGTGGATCATCAGCCTTCCCTTCGTCAATCCTCAAGCTAAGTAGCCCCGGTCCCGATACTTTGATGAGAGGGTCATAGCCCAGTCTGCGATAGCTTACAAGGCTTAGATCGGTGAGAATCGGGAACGGAGCTAGAATATCAAAGCATCCACCCAACAAAACACAACTCTCAAGACACAAGCTAGTGACCGTTAATGATGAGAGACCACGCATGACACTAAAATCTAGCCACACAAACTTTAGGTCTAGGGTTTTCAAAGTCCGGCAGGCGAACACCTCTCGCGGCAGGGGCGGTATGCCGGTAAGATGTAACATAAGATGGCGGGCGCCGCGAGCCACGGCATGTTTGACAAGATCTGCCGCTGCGATATATGTCTGATTTTTCGCTATACGTATTTGATTCGGAGAAGGCAGTAAAGCGAAACCGGCTTATATTGTAATTATTATCGTCACGCCCCAATACAGCATTGACGAACCCTTCAAAAGATTTCTCGTTGGTGAAAGACTTGCCGTTGAAGTTGAGATCCTCCACGGCAGTCCAGAGATGTCTCCATCTCTTGGAGAGCACCGACGTTTGGACTACAAATTTGGTGTTGTCCAACAGGGAGAGGATGTAACAGCCCGGGTAAAAATTTTGGATTTTTACCGGACTGTAAAAGTCTATTTACCGTGATTTACTGTTGAATTAATCTTGGGTAATTAATTCAAGGAAAATCGGGAGTCGTTTTTCGAATCCGAGGGTTTTCCCGCGCTCGTGATTTTCCCGCGGATTTTTCGGAACTAAGTTGGTATTTTTCGGGTTTCGGAATTTCTCGGAAAATCACACCGGAAAATAACTAAGGAGGTATCGGTTATTTTCTGGTCCGGTTCGGATTCACCCGTAATGCAGACGAACTGCATTATTGTAATTCACATGTATAATAGTGAATTTTCAGTTATAAAGAGGAAGAGGGCAGCCGGAGGTAGGCAGAAGAGAAGAAGAAAAAAAGGAAGAAGAGAAGAAAAAAAAAGAGAGAAAAAGGAGAGAAAAAAAGAAAAGAGAGAAAAAAAGAAAAAAAAAGAAATGAAAAAAAGAAAGAAACAGAAAAAGAAAAGAAAAGAAAAGAAAAAATCGGAAAAATAGAAAGAAAATACGGAAAAAAGAAGAAAAAAAGAAAAAAAGGCCGGTGAACAGTTCGTCACCCTCGGCCTCCCCTCTGCTACTGTACACGGGAGGACGACCGGCGCCGCCTCTCGCCGCACCACCACCGCCGTCGGAACCGTCTCACCATCGCGACCTCAACGGCGCTGCCCCCGCCTGACGCCGCTGCGAGACGCGCCGTCCAGAAGCCTTGACCCGTCGGCAGACCCGGCGGATCCAGCTCCTCGGTGTCTCCCGTTTCTTGCCGGCGTTGCAGCGTTGGTTTTCCGCCGTCCCCGCGCCGCTCGTGCCGCCTCGACGCCGTGGTTGAGCTCGCGTTCCCCTCCTGTGCCCGTCGTCGCCGTCGCACCGCTGCGACCCGCCAAGGTAAGCAGATCCGCTTTGTGTATCGGGTCGTGGGATTCGGGTTGATGATTAGTTGGGCTCGGGCTGGCGGGCTACAGGCTGCGCGCGGGCCTGCTCACGCGGGCCTGCTGCTGGTCAGTCTTGGCCTGGGCCTGTCCTTGGGCTTGGGTTCTGGGCTGGGCATGGGCTTACTGTTCATGGCCCAGTCCAGTTAAAAAAATATAATAAAATAAAATGATATATATATTTATTTATTTAATTTCAGAAATAAAATTAATTTTGGAAAAAAATATATTTACTTTGAGAAAATTATGGACAATTTAATTCTGTTATTTTCAGGAAAATATAAATATAATTACTTTGATAAATAATTAAGTTATGTTTGAAAAACTATTATTAATTGGAAAATTATATATATGCCTTGAAAATAATTTCTGAAAATTAAAATGTATATTATTTTCATCTGGAAAATTATTATTTTGGTATATGTATATAAATATATATTTTGTAAATTAAAAGTAATTATATTTTGTGTTGGAAAATTAAATTGTATATGTATTTAGAAAAAGGATAAATACTATATAAATATTTTCTGAAAATTATAAATACGTTATTATTTTCTGAAAAAATTATAGTAATTAATATTTTGAAAATTATAGTTACTTTATGAAAAATATTTTGAAAAATAATTTTAATTAAAATATAGTACCGAAATTATATTCGGAAATACGTTCGGAAAATTATTTTCGATAAGAGATAATAATATCAGATAAGTAATCGGGATGGGATTAATTCGTAATATTGGCATCATAGTATAACAAATATGTGCATTTATGTGTATGTATGATTTTGTTGTATAGGTTTTTGGATATCGGGCAGTTTCCCGAGGAGCCGGCGTCGGACCGGTCATATTCTCCGAAGTTGAGAAATCGGCCAAGGTGAGGATGGATTTCCTTCAATATGTGCCTTATTACTCGGTTATTGTGTTTGGTGTTGTTGCATTGTTGGATGCTGTGCTTTTGTTGTGTTTTGGCTCGGGATGTCTATCCCGGTGCTTGTTTGGTATTTTTGGGATGTTTATCCCCGTGTCAATTTTTTGTGTCCTTTGGAATAAATATAATGGAATAATTAATGAATTGTGATGAGGATGTCGATCCTCGGTACTTTGGTTAGGGATGCCGATCCCTGAGTTTGGTTTTGATGACGGTATTATAATTGTCACGTTGTAAGTAGAGGTACGACCGGATGGTTAGAGACTGTTTTGTGGTAGCCATGATCTGGGTTCGTGTGATAAGCATGTCTATGCTTGGGATGTCTATCCCGGTTTGTTATTTTTGGGATGTCTATCCCTGGGTTCTTTTTGATCTGGCACCAGGAACAGGTTGATAACCTGGTACGACCCTAGCTTATCCGTGACGGGGCCCGGAAAAGATAAAATTGGAAATTAGAATTTTGTTTGAGTCTTTTGGGTCGGTTTTCACTTATTTTTGGACTTTGAGTGTTTTAGTGTTCATATTGGTCGTCTTTCCATTGTCGTGAGCACTTCGGACTCACCCCTCACCTGCGGGCTTTCATCCCGTAGGATGAGTTGTTTCATGTACAGGCTTGGTGCATTCCAGACAGGCTGCAGCGATATCCCTTGGACAGGCTCGGATCCATAGTTTGCATGTGTCGCATACAGTGTTAGTGAGTTTAAGTCTTTCGCTGTGCACTGTTGTTATATTTATTGGGCCAATGGGCCGGTATTTTTATTTACGATGTTTACTATTTTGGGCCGTTGGGCCGAGATATTCTTTTATACACTGTATGCTGGGCCTTGATTGGCCGGGTCGTCACAGTTTCGGCCTGTATTTACTGTGTACGGTAAATTCGGGTCGGGGCGTTTCATTTTGGTAGCGGAGCGGGCGTTAGGTCTTGTGGGGCAGTCTTTGTGTGTTTGTGTCCTTGTTTGCATAGTTCGCTCCAGTTGTTTATTATTTTATATCATTTTAGTTACTGCATTATGGATCCAGTCAAGGGACGCCAGCCGTCGCGGAACATACACATATGAGGTAAATGATGCCATAATATGCGAAAATACAAATATTATTGATAATACTGATATTTGAGATAAAGGGAAATATTAATATTTTAATTGCAAAGGGAAATAGTACATTGATATTTTATATTTATAAAAAGGGAAATATTACATGGATTTTTATATTTTATAAAAATAAGAAAAATACATTTAACGGTTCGCAACGACGTTGACACGGAAGCTGTTTGCGTCACTGTTGACGTTGACCGTGACTCTGTCGCTCCAAGAGAACCACATGCCGCCTCTGTCTCTCTGGCCAGGAATCTCGAACCGGTTAGCTTGAGGGAACCGGAGCGGGATCAGACTGTGATCGTCTCGTGGTTGCCACTGCGTCTCCGTCAGAAGAACCATGTTGGGCTTGTACTGGTTCTTCAAGTCCCTCAAAGTGCGTGAGAACTCCTGTGCACGCCTTGCAACTGCTCTACAGTTCCACACCAGCCGCCGTACCTTTGGCCAGGTTGGAGGTAGCCGAGTCATTCTGGGTATGCTCTGGGCTGTCATTGAGAGCTGGTAGTAAGCGCCTTGCTCCACAGTCTGGCAAGTGGACTCCAAGTTGAACTCTTGAAGCCTATCCGAGATGAAGAACATCACGGAGTTTGCTGAGCCGTAGTAGGAGGTCCTCAGAGTGCCGCGATCCTCTAGGAAGAACACCTCTTCCATTGGAGTGACGAAGAACCGCGATGAGTAGAGCTCGTCGACAAAGACCAGGCGTGGCATTCTGCCGAGCTCGTTCGGTAGCTCTTCAGCACGCTCGTTGACCATGCTGTACGCCAGACGGTTCCTTCTGCCGAGATTGGCACCTTCGACGAAGAAGACTGAGGATGGAGCAGGCATTGTGTTGGGACGTATTGGTCTTTTGTTTTTCAGCCTTTTGTGGTTTTGTTTTCTGAGAGTTTTGTCTGCTTTTAAAATGCTTTTGATGTTTTATACATCACCGCTCCTTCTTTTATACTCTTATGGGGAGCGTGATTACCGTTTTTAATTTTCGAGATTTTGCTTTTTGAATTTTACCGTTGCTTGCATTTATTGCTTTACGCGTTTTTCGGACCCATGCCAGAGTTTTTCAGTCTTTTTCCATCTCTTGATTTTCTTCGCTCTCGCTACCTTGTCTTTTGTTTTCATGGTTTTACTATATTTTCTTGCATCTTTTATCACTTGCATCCGTGACCGTTGAGGCTAGACGGATGGGACCGTACCTCGAGTAGAGTGCATGTGCGACACGTTTACAGCTGTTCGGACATCGTGGAGAGATGCGAGACGAGACTGACATTTTTGGCTTATGCAGAATTTGTGGACAAGTGGGTAACGTGTCCTTCGAGAGACACAGGACGTGCTCGTGATCATCGCCGTGCGAGTTAACGGTCATCTTTTTATGAGGGAATCGACGTCATCGTTAGCTGTACGTGACACGTTTCTTGGTTCGAGGGTGTTTTCGTCCGATACGAGCACCGATCATGAAACATATTCTGTTTTAATTTCTTTATGTTTTGATTTTGCTAAACGAGTTTTGTTTTTAATTTTCTTTCCTTTGATTTTATATTCTTATAGTCGATTTTTACTTTGCTTTGAGATGTTTTATTTTTCCATTTAACATAAGACTTGATAACATAAGAATTTTTGATTTAAAAGGAAATTTATTTATTAATTTCATAATAAGGTTTACAACAGGAGAAGAAGTACTCTCTATGGAGTTACTTGCTTCTCTAGGTCTTTTACAAGCTGTTTTACATTTTGCATGTGTGGGAACAGTTCCGCACACGCTAGTTCTATTTGCGCCACTGCCGAGCTGATCTTCTTCAGGGAGAAGTTCAGTTGCGTCATCTTTTGCTGCGGTGTGCTGCTCTCAGCGACCGCCTTGCCCTTGCGATCTTCGGCTTTCTTGGGAGCTCGCTTCTTCCGTCGTTTTGGGGAAACGACCATGTGCTCCTTCAGACCGATGATGTTGGTTTTGAAGCGTTTCTTTGGAGGCTCTTCATCAGAGCTTGTTGGGAAAGCTCTGCCACCGATGTAGCTGTTGTTCTCGGAGTCAGAGGTTGTCCTTGATCTCAGTGGAGAGTCCATGGCTGTGTGTGAGTTTGCCAGTCATGAGGGTTGGTTTTTATAAGCGGATGAGATGTCACTTAAGGGTATAAGCGGTATCTCATGTTGAGGTTGGATACCTGGCAGAGTGTGCCAGAATCTTATCGTGGTAGGACCCACGGATAAGACGGAATTTCGGGGACGAAATTTTTTTTAAGATGGGTAGTCTGTAATAGCCCAGGTAAAAATTTTGGATTTTTACCGGACTGTAAAAGTCTATTTACCGTGATTTACTGTTGAATTAATCTTGGGTAATTAATTCAAGGTAAATCGGGAGTCGTTTTT
>JAKUCV010004689.1:38457-60542 GCA_028386065.3 Turnera subulata
TGATAAGCATGTCTATGCTTGGGATGTCTATCCCGGTTTGTTATTTTTGGGATGTCTATCCCTGGGTTCTTTTTGATCTGGCACCAGGAACAGGTTGATAACCTGGTACGACCCTAGCTTATCCGTGACGGGGCCCGGAAAAGATAAAATTGGAAATTAGAATTTTGTTTGAGTCTTTTGGGTCGGTTTTCACTTATTTTTGGACTTTGAGTATTTTAGTGTTCATATTGGTCGTCTTTCCATTGTCGTGAGCACTTCGGACTCACCCCTCACCTGCGGGCTTTCATCCCGTAGGATGAGTTGTTTCATGTACAGGCTTGGTGCATTCCAGACAGGCTGCAGCGATATCCCTTGGACAGGCTCGGATCCATAGTTTGCATGTGTCGCATACAGTGTTAGTGAGTTTAAGTCTTTCGCTGTGCACTGTTGTTATATTTATTGGGCCAATGGGCCGGTATTGTTATTTACGATGTTTACTATTTTGGGCCGTTGGGCCGAGATATTCTTTTATACACTGTATGCTGGGTCTTGATTGGCCGGGTCGTCACAGTTTCGGCCTGTATTTACTGTGTACGGTAAATTCGGGTCGGGGCGTTTCAGAGGATGCGATGGAGGACGGCGTCCGGGAGATCGCTCAGCCTGTCACGCTCGAGATTGGAGAATACTTCTTGATTAGGGTTTTCCATTTTTTTTTCTCGAATATTATGTAGAAAAGATAAGGAATAAAGGCTAATGTTGTTTTGAATATTTTGAATTATGTATATGCCAACTGCGCATGCTTTAGTCTATACTATTTATAAAGAACTCAGGAAAGCGAGAACAATTGCTAAAAGTACCTGATCAATATATACATTAATAATTTGGAATACCAATTAAAGTTATTAACGAAAATTTAATTTGCTAAATTCCTATTCCTTTTCCCATCCAAAAACTAAATTCAAAATAATTAATCTTTGTCTCGCTAATATATAAAACTTGTTTTTCTGTGTTTTTTTTTTTTCGCAACAACTATTGGACGAGAATTATGATGGAGAAAACGCTAACTATTCCATCGCACGAACTAAGGGGTTTTTTTTTTTTTTTATGAACACGAACTAAGGGCTTTAATTCTTTTTGGTATTCTTGTTTTGAGGGAATTTTCAAATTTTGTCCTTCTTCCTTAATTTTGAGGGGTTTTGTACCCAAACTTGTAGTTTAGTGGAAACGTTTGACGTCCAATTTACCTTTGGTCAGCCGGAGGCATCCTGATATTGACATGTGTATGGTGGGCCTGGGTTGTCAATATTTTAAAATATTATCTAATCTTTTTTTCCATTTTTGTTAAATCAGGTGGTGGAGAATCGGGAAAGCTAGTAATGTCTTCACCCCAAATACAGCAATTTATAGACGGAGTAACGTTTTTTTTAGTTTATATCGGTGTTTTAATTTGATCACTTTTCATCCCTCAATTAAACTTAATTTGCCTAATTTGGTTATTTTGACCGTTTTATCCCTAAAATCAACGACGTGTCAGTTTTTTCACCCGGAATCTTCACCTAACCGACCCGAAACCCCGTGGATAAACAAAGTCTAATCGAAACCCGATCCGAACTGGACAATCTTTACTGTTATTTTATTTTATTATTTTCTTTTTTAAAAAAATTTAATTCTAAAATAGATAATTCTTTTCGTTCTAGTAATCTACAATCTATTTTTAATTCTAAAACTAGATATTTGGGTTATCAGGTGGAAGGTGTTTGGGTCGGTTTTCGGACAACTGGGTTAACCGGTTCGGATAGGCCATTGGGACCTACTTTGATGACATGTCGGTGAAAAAAAGTGACACTTCATCGATTTCAGGGGGTAAAACAGTCAAAATAACTAAATTAGGCAAATAGAGTTTAATTGAGGGATGAAATGTGATCAAATTGAAACACCGGTATGAATTGTGATAATCAAGAGCAACACAGGTACAAAAAAAGGCATGCTTCAGATTATGAGGCTAGCTTGGTTTTGCGGGATCGAGTTGCTTCGGATTGTCATAATGAGCATCAGACAGTCCAACTCCTAAACAAGCGAGTGTATGCCTCGGTTTTTAGCTTGTTGGATGCCTTTTAGTGTCGTCATGGCATCGGCGACTAGTGGATCAAGCTCGCTATTCACATGTTCATGTCCACAGAACACCACTGTTCCATCGGCCTCTCTAGCAATACCACCTACGCCCGATCCTTGAGACTTGCATGCAACATCCGTGTTCAATTTGATATAGCCTAAGGGCGGGGGTTGACATGCTTGATCCCACACCGGGATGTTTGAGAAAGCTGGGACGTCCCAAATATATGCTCATGAACGTAGTCCTGGTAGCATTTTAGTGCAAGCATGGACGAGGCGTTGGCAGGACTGATAATGTTATTGAAAACAACATGGTTTTTAGCTTTCCAAATTGCCCACATGATAGTCACAGCGAGGCTGAAAACCTACACATTAATATGAGATTTCTTCTTTGAAAGCCAGGCAGGTAGGGTAGTGGCATTAGATAAGGTAGGCTGATTGTAGCAGCCAGCCAAACCTGACTAGACCATGAGTATTCTCTGAATAAATGGAGGCTTGTTTCTGGAGGGCCTACACAGAGAGGACATTGGCTGTCGATTAGGATATTATGAATGGTCAAATTCTCTCGGGTTGCTAGAGCATCATGGCTGAGTCGCCAAAGGAACAACCGAACTTTTGGGGGGGAGCATTAGGGATCATAACCACTACCACCATCTAGTTAGGCTTATAGGAGTAGAAGAGCGTTGTCATTGCTAGAAGTCATGAGTAAGTTATAGCCACTATGTACCTTATACACCCCATCCTTTGAAAATTGCTAAGAGATTGTGTCTGCTGGTAATCGGTAACTCAGAAGGAGTTGGCATATTTTTGCAGCTGACTGTGAATCCACTAGCCCCCTGATCATTTTTGTCCTCCATATACACATCTCTCTATCAATCAATTCACTCACACGAGCATTGGCCTCGGGGGAGGCGCCATTATTGAGTAAAAGAGTGAGCAACCTATCATCAATCCATCTGTCCATCTAAAATCGCACACTATTACCAATAATCCACTTCATCCTACCTTGTATTGCATCTCTAGACGTGATAATGCTCCACCAAGTATAGCTAGGTCTATACCCCATTTGCGCATGCATGAACTTACCACGCCGACAATAACGAGCTCGGCGCATTTGTGCCAGCAATGAATCGAGCATGGTTTGCAACCACCAAGCTTTCTTAGCGAGCATAACCAAGTTGAATTTAGCTAGATTGCAGAATCGCAACCCTCCATTGTGTTTTTCCAAACATAATTTATCCCACGCAATCCAGCATAAACCTTTCCGCCAACTTCATGCCCCCACCAGAATTTACAGATGGCATGTTCCATTCCGTCATAAATGCTTTGTGGTAATAGGAAACTGCTCATAATATAGGTGGCGACACTCTGAACTACCTACTTGATGAGGACTTCCTTCCATGCTCTGGACAAACTATTCTCCTTCCATCCACTTAATTTTTTGCATATCCTATCCTGAAAATCGAGCTAAAGATAACTTTCTTGGATCAGTCCACCACCGTTTGGAGTCCGAGATACTTTTGAAACCGCTCTACTGCCTTAATCCCTTTCCTCTTCTCGACATGAATAACAAACTGTTCACACTTCCGGTTGGGGAAAATTCCGATTTCTTGAAGTTGGTGTGCTGACCTGACGCTTCTTCATAGTTGCGAATATACATACCATGGCCTCAGCATCCACTACTGTTGCTCTAGTGAATAAAAGGCAATCGTCTGCAAAAAAACAAGTGACTTGTGCGGGGAGCACCTCTAGCAACCTGTACAACATGAATCACACTTCTTCATTTGACATCTTGGATGAGTGTAGAGAAGGCTTCAGCACAAGGCAGAAAAAAGATATGGTGACAGAGGGTTGCCCTGGCATAGTCCTCTAATGGGCCTAAAACTTGAACTTGGAGTACCATTAACTAAAATAGAATAAGATACAGAAGTGACACAGTTCATAATCAATGATACCCATTGGGGATAAAAATCCATTTCATGCATAATACTCTCTACTCAACTTTATAATAAGCTTTACTCATGTCCATTTTTAGTCCTAGAACTCCTCTCCTACCTCGTTTTTTTTTTTTTTCTGCATAGAGTGAAATATTTTAAAAGCTAAGAGAGCATTGTCGGTGATTAACCTCCCTGGGACAAAAGCACTTTGATTGAGACAAATGATAGAAGGGAGTACAAATTTTAATCTGTTTTCTAGGACTTTGGAAATGATCTTATAGAAAACAATACACAAACCAGTAAGACGAAACTAGGAGCATGAAGACGGTTTAGACACTTTAGGAATAAGAGTGATAAAAGTAGAATTAAAAGCTGCGAAAGTGCTATCATTATTTAAGAAATATAAAATTAGACTACCAATAGTGTTACCTAGAATGTCCCAAAATTATTGTTAGAATAGGGAAGGCATACCATCAAGGTCGGGAGCTTTTGTAGGGTGTAGTTGTTTTAGTGTCGATTTTATCTCCTTTCGAGTAATTTCTCTGATAAGTTCTGCATTCATCACTCTAGATACTAGTTCACCAACACATTCCAAAATCCTATCCGCCCCTTGTGCTACCACTGGAAGTAAAGAGGTCTTGGAAATAGTCGACCAATAGAGACTCAATATCACTACCTCTGGATTTCCACTGACCAGCAGCGCCTTGAATTTTCCGGATATAATTCCTTTGTTTCGCTACGTCGCTTTGCCTTGAAAATAACTAGTATTATGATCTTCCTCCTGTAACCAATTGGCCTGGGCACGCTGAGCCCACATGGTTTCTTCGTTTCGAATCAGCTCATTCCCTCCTACGCTAAAGGCTTTTATTTCTGCATTCGTGGCCTTTAAAACTGGTAAGGCTTGAAGATAGTCCTATTAAGCACGATGTTTCTTCAAGTGCTTATTGACCAACCGAAAATGACTGTCATTCCATGCTTTATACCGGCCAGTACAATATTCGAGCTGATGATCAATCATTGCGTTATTAGCGAAGATAGTAGAATTAATCCATGCATTTGCAACCTCACCCTAGAAAGTTTCAACTTGCAGCCACATTTTTTCAAACCTGAAGGGTCTTCTCCTCTCCTCCTTCACACGACTTGTTCCATGGGTTTGGCGTACCAGTAGTGGTGCGTGATCGGAGAACTGTCTAGGTAGATGAATGGTAGTATGATGAGGGAAAAGTAGTATCCATGCTTCGTTTGCAACTCCTCTATCCAGTTGCTCCCTAATCCAAGTGTCATCCTCATGATTATTATCCTATGTGAATATATTTCCCAAGGCGTACCAGTAGTGGTGCGTGATCGGAGAACCGTCTAGGTAGATGAATGGTAGTATGATGAGGGAAAAGTAGTCTCCATGCTTCGTTTGCACCTCCTTTATCTAGTCGCTCCCTAATCCAAGTGTCGTCCTCATGATTATTATCCTATGTGAATATATTTCCCAAGAAACCAATATCCTTTAGCTGACACTCATTAAGTACATCCTGGAAATACACCTCTAGTCCCGTACTCTACCCCCTCTTTCTCATAAGAATAAAAATCTCATTAAAATCTCCCAAGATTAACCAGGAGAGTCTATTTTGGAGTAAAGCTAACGGATTAAATCCCAGGTGCGGTATTTATTTTTGTTCTCCGGCCAGCCATAAATGGCAGTAAATCTCCAATGCTCGACATGTTTGCCCATACAGCATACCTAGACATCACTGTGGTGTAAAGACATAGTGAACAGAATAACATCCCATATTTCTTTCTAGAGAAGTACTAAGCCGCCCCTTCTTCCACTCGTTGTGCCTTCACAATCCACCACAAGAACAATTGGGAACCTTAACCTATTATTTAACCTAGTGACTTCATTTGTTTTTAGCCTAGTCTCTGAGAGGAAAGTAGGGTAGGGAAATCAAGTTGGATTTGCTTGATCAAATCAGATTACTTTCTGCATGTGGACTCTCTAATCCACGGCAGTTCCATGCTAAGAGCTTCACTATGTCCGACAGGGCTGCTCATCAGCCTCCGCTAATCCCGCCTAAACCTGGCAATTCGTGTTGTCATGTCGGGTTGAACAGGTAAATGGGTTATAAATGTTTAACCGGACCCGACCCATTAAATAAACGTGTCGTGTCGTGTCGTGTCCAACCCGTTTATTATCGTGTCGGGTTCGGATTGACCTGCGGGTTACCTATTAAGTCTAACAAGGCAAAAAATCAGTATGAAATTTTTTTATTTTGCACAAGTCATTGTATTTTTTAAGCAAATAGCCATATAATTAGATTTTCTCATATATTAAATAAAATTATAAATTATATAATCATAATATAATAATATTTTAAAGCATTTATAGAAATATTTGTGGATAATTTTATTAACTTTGATCTTAAATATTAAATAATTCTTATATTAAATCAGTAAAATATCTGTACTCTAAATATAATCGGGTCATAAACATGTACCCATCGGGTTGGCGGGTCAACCCGCGACCTGACCTGCTAATTTTTGTGTCGTGTCGGGTCGACCCTTTTAACTGAACGAGTTGAAAATCTCTTAACTATATCTACTAATTTCGTGTCGATTTGTCGTGTCAATACCCGTTTTGCCAGGTCTAATCCCGCTAGATCTAAAACAGCTACCCCATAGTCTCCCCCTTTCACTCGCTTGCCGAATCCTTCCCATTCCATCTCTTCCCCTTCTATTCCATACACTTTCCTCTTTCCGAGATCTTTCATACAGGAATCCTGTAGGGGCTCCCTACTTTCCCTTGCTCTCCTTTTCCCTTTCTTCCCCAATAGGATACTGGAACCCAAGTTAGCAAACTCCTCAGACTACTCCAAATTGAGTGCTTATAAATTTTGGGAGCTTTGACCATTGGTCTTAGCTCCTGTGTGGCCTACAGTGACGATTGAAGACTTGATTTTCTGCTTCTTCTTGCAGGTCCTCCCTATTTTACTGCGACTGATCCCACCTCGAGTATTCTCCTTTAGTCCTACCTGCAACCCCTCACCAGAAATGCCTATTGCAAAGCACAGACTACCGTCACAAGAAGGTTTTTTTATTGAATTTACTCGGGATTGCAGCCGATGCGAGCTTGTTTTGTATACTCACGACTCCTTCTGTTCCAAGATCCAAAGTAGTGCCATGATCTGATTATATGCCCCCCCATTACTAGCCTCTACCTGATCACCAGGGATGGTATGCGGACCCACGACAAAATTTGAGAGACTAAGTGCCCATTTCATGTAGTTCATTGGCGATTCTTTTTCTAGCTGAAGCTTCCTCATCACATCCTTCTTACCACTGGGACGTACAGGACAAACAAAATCACCATGGCCCCGGTCTTAGATTTTAGTGCATGCGCCTCTAGTTTAGTACTATAAGAATTTCTAGGAGACGCACGCATCCATTCTTCAAAGTTCACTACCTCCTCCTCATCAGACTCCTCCTTTTGTTGCTCTCATTCCTTCAGCAGATGTCTTAGTTTTCCAAATATATAGCAGAAGTTTGGTATCAATTCATATTGAAAGGACACTTCTGTACCTGGACCTTGGCTTGGTCATATCGTGAGTTCTTATGTAGCGGTTTCTCCATGTTCAAGGTAATTTTAGCTCTAAAAAACCTGCCTCATCCCGATTCTCGCTTCTCATCAAAACAGAGAAACTAACAAGCTTCGTTTAATAGTGCCCTTCACGTTCATAGTAGTACGTTGGTTTAGTAGAATATCATACAACTGCACCCAGATCGAGATCTAGGGCAGTTCAACTTGGGAGAGGACTTCATCCCTGGTAATGAATTTTTTTACCACGAGCAGCTTCTCAAAGTACCACGGGTTATCTGCTTCTAAAACTTCATGCCGATCCCTCTAGCTCTGAAATTTGGATATAAACATATTGCGGTTTAATTGATTGTTAGGGTTCATCACCAAGAATTGAAGAGGAAGAAGAGAGGAGAGGATTTAGGAGAGAAACAGAAGAGAAAATTAGTAGAGAAGTGAAGTAATTGATTTCTTATTTCCGATAACCATTACAACCACTCAACCGGGTACTTAAGGAGGAGAGGAGTTTGTTACAAAGCTGTTACAAGCAACCAATGACTCAGTGACACGTGTAACGCTTCTTCCTCCCCTAACGGCTCTACAACGACTACTTATTTATGGAATGACAAGGAGTGCCACAGTGTGTGACTCGTCATACACTAAATCATAACAACTACTTCCCCCTTTGAAATCCTTGACCCAAGGATTAAACTAAAACAGGGAATCAAACACAAGCAATACATGAATGAAAACTGGAATTTGACAACAATAAGAACATGCTATCTCGTTCTCCACTCAATCTTCATCAACACGAAAATCTGGAAACTGTGAACGGATGAAAGCATAGTCTTCCCAAGTGGCATTTTCGGGAGCAAGGTTAGACCAGCAGATTAAGACCTGGGTGACAGCTCGTTTGTTTATGGGAATCATCCTTCGAGCAAGAACTGCTGCTGGTTCCACCAAAATCTGTCCATTCTTCACCATTGGCAGCTTAGACTGAACCTGCACTCCATGCTTTGGACATCGCTTGAGTAGGGAGACATGAAAAACAGGGTGAATAAGAGAGTCTGCTGGCAAGTCTAGCTTATAAGCCACAGAACCAATCTTCTCCAAGATCTTAAATGGACCATAGTATTTAGAACATAGCTTCAAGTTTTTCCTGACTGCCACTGAACTCTGCCTGTATGGTTGGAGTTTGAGATATACCAGGTCACCCACCAGAAATTCCCTCTCAGTTCGATGATGATCTGCATAAAACTTCATTCTACTCTTAGCCTTTTCCAGCTGATCTTTAAGTAATTGTAATGTACGAGCCCTTTCTTGCATCCAATCGTCAACTGCAGCCACTGATGTGTTGAAGGGATCGATATCATGACGTGGCGGAGGGAAACCGTATAGTGCCTGGAAAGGAGTCATATTAATGGCACTATGATGATTAGTATTGTACCACCATTCAGCTAGTGGTAACCATTCCAGCCACTGTGTTGGTTTGTGAGCAACATAGCATCTCAAGTAGGTTTCCAAGCAGCGATTGAGGCGCTCTGTTTGTCCATCAGACTGAGGATGGTAGGCTGAGCTGAGGCAAAGTTTGACCTTTAATAGCTTGAACAACTCATTCCAAAAGAGACTAGTGAAGACTTTATCTCTGTCAGAAACTATGCTCTTTGGTAATCCATGTAACCTGCAGATCTCCTTAAAGAATGCACCAGCTACATCTGTGGCCGTGAAGGGATGTGACAAAGGAATGAAATGGGCATACTTACTCAGCCTATCCACAACTACAAGAATTGTGTCCCTGCCCCTCGACTTGGGTAATTTCTCTATAAAATCCATACTGACATCACTCCACACATTAGATGGTACTGGAAGTGGTTGTAACAATCCAGGATAGGGAACTTGTTCTGATTTGCTGCGCATACAAATATCACATTCTCCAACTACCTCTTTAATCAGTTTCTTCATCCCTTTCTAGTAGAAAATCTGTTTTAATCGTTGATAAGTTGCCAGGATTCCACTATGACCACCAGTGGCAGAAGTATGGATAGTGTCTATCAACCTTCTTCTCAACTGTTCATCCTTGCCAATGACCAACCTTCCCCTATACCTCAGTACCCCATCCTGAAGTGAATAATCAGGATAGTCTTGGGACAGAGTTGGGCTACACATGGTGAATGCTTCAAGCATTTGTTTAAGCTCAGAATCCTGCATATAACTCTGATTAACTTCAGCATACCAAGCAGGTGTAATGAGTGAAATTGCAGTGAGTTCATTTAGGTCAGTAGTATGATCAGATACAGGCCTCCTAGAGAGTGCATCAGCAACAACATTCTCCTTGCCACGCCTGTATTGAATCTTATAAGTCAGCCCCAAGAGCTTGGTCAATCCCTTCTTCTGAATGGTTGTGTGAATTTTCTGTTCTAATAAGAATTTTAGGCTCTCATGGTCGGTTTTGATAATGAACTCATTGTTCTCCAAATAATGTCGCCATTGATCAACAGCCTTTAATATTGCTAAGAATTCCTTCTCGTAAATGGATAGCCCAGCAAACTTAGGACTGAGAGCTTTGCTTAAGAAAGCTAATGGCTTCCCATTCTGCATCAAGACAGCTCCAAAACCTGTATCGCAAGCATCAGTTTCCAGTACAAATGGTTGACTAAAATCTGGCAGTGATAATACAGGAGCAGAGACCATAGCTTCTTTCAATTGATTAAAAGCTTGCTGTGCATTAGAATCCCACTTGAACCCTTCTTTCTTGGTAAGCGTAGTCAGAGGCTTACTAATAACTCCATAGTTACGGATAAACTTCCTGTAATACCCTGTTAAACCCAGAAATGATCTGAGTTCCCTCACATTTTTTGGAACTGGCTAAGAAGTCATTGCTTCTGTTTTTTTGGATACGTAGCTACTCCTCCACCAGATATTATGTGGCCCAAATACTCTACTTGACTTTGAGCAAATGAGCACTTAGATCGCTTTGCAAAGAGTTTGTTTTCTCTGAGTATCTGGAAAACTGTTTTGAGGTGGTGTTCATGCGTTTGTAGGTCTGGGCTATAGACAAGTATGTCATCAAAGAATACAAGTACAAACTTTCGAAGGTGTGGTGCAAAAATGGTGTTCATGAGGGTTTGGAAAGTGGCTGGGGCATTGGTGAGGCCGAAGGGCATGACCTTAAACTCATAATGGCCATGATGGGTTCTAAAGGCTGTTTTTGGAATATCTTGAGGGTTCATTCTGATTTGATGGTAACCAGAACGTAGGTCAATTTTGGAGAAATATTTGGCTGTACCAAGCTCGTCTAGAAGATCATCAACAATAGGAATTGGGAATTTGTTTTTGATGGTATGGTCATTTAATTGTCTATAGTCAATGCACATGCGCCAGGTGTTGTCTTTCTTCTTTACCAACAACACTAGGGACGCAAAAGGGCTTTGGCTAGGTTGTATAACTGAGGAGGACAACAACTCAGCTACTTGCTTTTCAATTTCAGTCTTTTGGTCGTAAGAGTGTCTATAGGGTCGAAGGTTAATTGGTTCTGTGTTTGGTTTGAGTGTAATATGGTGGTCATGGGCTCGGGTAGGGGGTAATGTAGAAGGTATAGCAAAAAGGTCTTGATACTCAGTTAGTAAATCAACAATGGATGGAGGAATAGGATCAGTCTCACCTATATTCTTCATGAGATTGAGTTGAGCAATTACCATTTCAGTGCCTCTGACATCTTTACGAAGACCTCTATGAATTGCCTCCACAGAAATAAACTGCAATTCGTTCTTGAAGTCCATATTGCCATTGAGCGTAATCACCTGCTTATTCTTAGTCAAGGATAGTCGTGAGGTCTTCCAATCGAAAGAAACTGGACTAAAAGGCAAAAGCCAATCCACTCCTAGTACCATGTCACAGCTAGATAAGTCCAGAATCCTTAGATCACCAGAGAAGGTTTCTTCTTGCATAGACCAAGTGAAATCTTTGCAAGAGAAATGGCTTGTCATTCTCTGCCCATTAGCTACCATGACTAAAAGTGGGGTTGCAGGTTGCAATGGGATCCCCAACTCATGAGCCACAGCATTGCTAAGGTAGCTTAATGTACTACCGCTATCAGCCATTATTAGTAACTTCCGACCTTGATAATCCCCATTGATCTTAAGAACTCCAGCCCCATTCGATAACGTGTGCAATTCTAGAGATGCATCAGGAACTGCTTCCTTGGAACTCGATGATTCACCTACTTCAAAAGTGCCAGGGTCCATCTCTAACATATCCAACCCATCCACAGCTTCAATATAATGCAATAGTTTAACTTTGCATTGATGCCCTGGGAAATACTTGTCCCCACAACGAAAACACTGGCCTGCTTTCCGGCGTTGCTCAATCAAAGTTTGCCGTGATTGATCAGGAGGATGCACTATTAATGCCCTATGAGGATTAGGAGTGTCATCAGACTGACTAATACGGAGGCTGGTTACAAAATAAGGAAGCCTTGGTTGTGGCCTGTTCGTTTTCTGCATGGATTGGAGAGAGAGCTCCTGGATTTTAGCTTGCTTAAAAGCTTCAGCTAGAGTAGATGGATGAAGAATCTTCACCCAAGGACGCAAATCATCCTTTAATCCAGTCAAAAAGAATGACAAATACTCAGGCTCAGTGAAGGAGGCTCCCATATCTAGCAACGCAGAACGCAACGACTCAAATTGCTCTTGATATTCCAACACAGTCCCCTGCTGTCTAAGAAGCTTAAACTCTTCTAGCACATCCAAAAATTCACGCATACCAAATCGGACACAGAGAGCCTCAGAAAATTCCTTCCACGTAAGCACTGGCTTCTCAGCGAGAAAACCATTGAACCACAAATCTGCTTTACCATCCAAGTACATAGTAGCAATTTCTAGTTTACGATGCTCAGGAATCTTGTAAAGCTCAAAGTACTTAACACACTTCCGCAACCATCCACGTGGATTTTCTCCAGAGAAAGGAATTAGAAACAACTTCGGCAGTTTGGGATAAAAATCAGTAGAAGTAGTAGTTGGGGAAACAGTAGTTGATGAATCAAGCTTCACATCATCCGATTTGATCATAGGTGAACCAGAGTGATTACCTTGAACCGGAGAAGAAACCGTCACCGGATCTGAAACCGGATCAACCACTGGAGTCGGTAAAATTCCAAGCTCATTAAGATCTACCGCTGCTGTTCTTGCCTTCGGCTGATTATCGGTAACTGCCATCCCATCCATCTTTTCACTGATAGAATGAAGCTGTTGGAGAAGCAGCTCGTACTTAGCGTTGGAGGCTTCACGATCAAGAGCAGCCGATTGGCGATCGAGAGCAGCCGATTGGCGAATCTCAGTAACAGATTGTTCAAGAGATCGCATCTGATCTTCCATCGTGACAAGACGATTGTTGTTGTTGTTGTTCACCATTTGGCCGGCAGATCGGTGCTCCGCTACCAATTGTTAGGGTTCATCACCAAGAATTGAAGAGGAAGAAGAGAGGAGAGGATTTAGGAGAGAAACAGAAGAGAAAATTAGTAGAGAAGTGAAGTAATTGATTTCTTATTTCCGATAACCGTTACAACCACTCAACTGGGTACTTAAGGAGGAGAGGAGTTTGTTACAAAGCTGTTACAAGCAACCAATGACTCAGTGACACGTGTAACGCTTCTTCCTCCCCTAACGGCTCTACAACGACTACTTATTTATGGAATGACAAGGAGTGCCACAGTGTGTGACTCGTCATACACTAAATCATAACATTGTTTTGCCTCCATACCCTTTATAGGGTTCCAGACTCTCCTTATAGCGGCAAAAAAAGATTGCAGATTCACATGCTTCATACCCAGAACCTTTCCCAAGAGATAAAATAGTTTGCCCCCTTGTTTTGCCTCAACAAAATCCTCCAATACCAGCACATCATCTTCCTCTTCCACCGGACGCACTGAGGGGTCAGACTCCCCTACTAACCCTAATCCTCCCTGCACTGTCTCCGCCATCAAATACTCTCGAAAATTATACTAGGGAAGCGATGAAAGATACGTAGCTGAAAACAAAAGCACCCTGCCCAAAAACCTCGTCCATAAAGTTGTACCTGCACACAAGGGAGAGAAAAAACAAAAACAAAAACGAAAGAAAAGACGAAAAGACGAAGACCAATCAACTCACAATAACGGCAAGGAACCAGAAGCGACTCAGGGCGACAGAAAAGATAAGATAGATACTCGAGAGACCTTGAGAAAGAAGAAAAACAAAAAGGGAGAAGGAAAAAAAAGCAAAATCTAATAACCCACTGAACTTCAGTGATATCTAGACACAGGACACAAAAACATAGAAAAAAATAACAAAACACAAGAGCACGTACAAAGATGGTGAAGGATACCTCCAATGATGAAAAGGAACTCACAGATGATGAGAGAAAACCTAGATGGTCGTCTCTACCAGATTCGAAATCCTAGAGAATCCCTAACATGAGAAGAGGAAAGAGAGGAAAACTAGGACTAAGCACCACTCTTAGACTTTCAATAACAAATCATATATAATTAAGATAAGCATTAATTAATTTTTTATGATATCTAATTATCCAAATATACATTTCATAATTAAGAAGAAAAATAAAAAACTTTAATTCTCTCCAAACCTAACCACCACCACCACTACCATCATGGCGCCAAACCTGTTTGGTCTACCAAAGCCTCTCTTTGAAAAAACCATTGCATTCTCCAGATGACCAATCCATTCATCGATCACATGGTGGTGCACTTCGTCACCATTGACAATGTGGAAGTCTCTTCGCTGCCGAGATCGCCTTGCATGAACTACATTAAGAACCACTTCGATTATGATGCCATCGCAATTGGTGGGTCTTCCTGATGCTCTCGGCTGAGTCACTGATGAATAAGGGCATCTGCAAATGGATTTGACGCGATGACCGCATGCCATCACGGACTCCATTACAGTGGGCGCCGCCTCCGAGAACACGGGGATATGATAGAGTAGGTCTTATTCCCCAAGACTCGCGTAGAGATCTAGTGGTCGTCACTTGGAAATTGAGTAGGCCTGGCGGTTGTTGTTGTTGTACATCTAGGTATGAACCTTTCTACAAGAAATTGAATGGCAAGGCTGCATTAATGTATGTAGAGGTAACGATGTTTGAATTTGGAATTTGGCCTGATTGGTTTTATAAGTTTCTTTTTATCAAAAACATAGCAACTTATATTAACTCAAGATAAACTCGTTATGTAAAAGAGCTCCCCGGTAGCAAGACCCTCATGCAAGGCAAACCATAAGAAAGCTTCCATTTTTGGTGTAGCCACTAAGAACCAGACTAACGATTGAGGAACCAAGTGGCTTACAACATAAAAGCATGTAACCTAAAACGTACAGAGTAAATCCCAGAAGGGTTATATTGGCATACCCACTGATCATCTACATCCAAAGAGAGCACCTTGATCCAGGTACTGTAGTAGCTTGCGACAAACATCAATCTCCCAATCATGAAGGCCCAAAAACAAATTAGGTGTAGAGAAAAGTAGTAAAAAGCCGGTGGAGTGGACCTCGAAGAGGGACTCACCCTGGAACTAGGATGCCCGATGTGAACACCCAAATTTGACCGATAAATATTCTTCTAATTTAGATTTTGAGTATGCTCTAACCATAAGATTAATGAGATGATTTGGTCTTTGGCTAAGGCATAGTTAGTTTATTTTAGTACAATGTACATATTTTATGAATTGAAAATTTATATATTTGAACCTTAGGATTAATGAGAAGATTTAACCTTAGGAGTCTAATTCATCAAAATATTATCTTATTTTATTTATTTGGGCTTTCTTATTTATTTTAACCCAATTATATTGAGATGATTTATTTTTGGGTTAAGGAAAAATTTGAGATTTTGGGTTGATTAGGCGGTTGAATCAAATCAGGGAGGAATTAGGGAAAATCAGGATCAAAAAAGGAAAGAAGGGTGGAACGCAGGGGGCCGAGTGGGCATCGCGGGATGACCGCCAGGTCCAGGAAACCATCCACAGATGACCGCCGGCCATGGCGGTCATGGGTGACCAGAACTACCCGATTCTCCCGATTTCGCCCCTAATTTGATTCTACACAGTTTTGGCCCAGATTTTTGGTCATAATCTTGATCATTAAGAGGTCCACGCCCATGTACTCACCCAGAACACTATAAATAGGTCCTCCCATTGAGGAGCGTATTGATAGGATGGTTGCTTCTGAGTCTTGGATTGCTTTATTTCCCTGGGCCCTGGTTAAATATTTGCCAAGATAGTATTCTGATCATGCTCCCTTAAAATTAATTTTGATAATGCTCAATCTTTTGTGCCTAGACGGAAGAAAATTTTTCGATTTGAGCAAGTGTGGTTGAAGAATGAAGAGTGCGGGAATACAGTGGATCAGGTGTGGAGGGAACGAGTCCAAGGTGACCCTGTTGCTAGAGTAAAGGAGAAAATTCATCTTTGTGGGCAGCAGCTATCTCATTGGAGAAAAACTGATTTTGCCAATATTACTTCTACCATCAAGAAAAAGAGAGACACTTTGGAGAAATTGCATCAGCTTCCCCAATTAGAATAGATTATTACCGAGACTAAAGCTATCAATGGTGAGCTTTCAGATTTAATTCGACAAGAGGAAAAATTATGGGTGCAACGGGTACGACTTACCTGGCTTAAGGAGGGAGATAAGAATACTAGTTTTTTCTTTCACAAAGCTCATCAAAGGGGGAAGAGTAACACAGTGATGGGCATAAAAAATTGTCGGGGTGAGTGGGTTTCGCAACAGAAGGATATTGCTGTGGTTTTTAATGACTTTTATGCTTCTCTTTTTACTTCTGGCAGAATTTGGATCCCACCCCGATTTTACAATGTCTTACTCCTCGCATTACTGAAGAAATGGCAGCTCACCTGGCTACACCTTTTACGAGGAAAGACATTTTTGAGGCTCTTAACAAATGCATCCACTTAAAGCCCCTGGGCCGGATGGTATGTCTCCTATCTTTTTCCAGAAGTTTTGGCATATTGTTGGGGATGATGTATGTGCTATGATCCTGCATGTTTTGAATGATGGTGGTGATCCTTCTTCTCTTATTCATACTTACATCACATTGATCCCAAAAGTCAAGCATCCTGAGGAGTGTAGTCAATTCCGACCCAATAGTCTTTGCAATGTTGTTTTTAGACTTCTTACTAAAACCATTGCAAATCGATTAAAGACCATTCTTCCTGAAATTATTGGTGAAGAGCAAAGTGCCATTGTCCTTGGCAGATTAATAACGGATAATTCTTTAATTGCGTTCGAGTCTTTCCATTACATGAAGAAGAGATGTTCTGGTAAGAGGGGCTATATGGGGTTAAAATTGGACATGAGCAAGGCAAATGATAGAGTGGAGTGGGATTTTTTAGAAGTTGTGCTTGGCCGTTTGGGTTTCAGTTCGGCTTGGGTATCTCTTATCATGAGGTGTGTTCGGCCAGTAACATATTCCTTACTGATTAATCGATGCCCAAAGGATCGCATTATGCCAACTTGGGGAATTCGGTAGGGTGATCCATTTTCTCCTTATTTGTTTTTGTTCTGTGCTGAAGGGCTGCCTGCTTTGTTAAAGAATGCACAGCTGACCGGTCGAAATCATGGTGTGAGAGTCTGTAAAGAGGCCCCAACTCTCTCCCATCTTTTCTTTGCAGATGATTGTATTCTTTTTGCCAGAGCCAACCCAGTTGAAGCTTGCTCTATTAGGTCCATTTTGCATCAGTATGAGTGTGCCTCTGGACAGAAGGTAAACTCGATGAATCAAAAGTGTTTTTTAGCCGAAATACACCTGAACAGAAAAAATCTAGAATCCAAGGGGATCTGAATATTAAGGTAGTTGACACTTTTGATAGATATTTTGGGTTAACGGCTATGGCGGGTCGCTCTAAGAAGCAAATTTTTGCCTATGTTTGGGATAGACTGTTGAAGAAAATGGGGCAATAGAAGGAGAGGCTGTTATCGAATGTAGGTAGGGAACTTTTTTGTGAAATCTATTGCTTAAGTTGTGCCCAACTATGTTATGAGCTGCTTTTCTCTTCCTAGTTCCATTTGTGAGGAGATGGAAATTTTGATTCGGAAGTTTTGGTAGGGGCAGAAGGATGGTAAAAGAAAGCTAGATTGGCTTACCTGGGACAAACTGTGCAGACGAAAATCCGTGGATGGTTTGGGCTTTAGATCACTCGATGCCTTTAATTTGGCTTTCTTGGCTAAACAAGGCTGGAGGCTCATAACAAATGAGGATTTCGTTTTTTCTAGAATCCTTATAGCTCGATATTATCCACGATCAACTTTTATGCAAGCTTCCTTAGGCTATAACCCCGAGTTATACCTGGCGTAGCATCATGAAAGCAAGGCTAATTCTTAATAATGGGTACAGTGGTTGATCGGGAATGGTCTTCAGACCCGAATATGGAAAGATGTCTGGATCCCTGGGGAGAACTCGGGTGTTTTTAACTCGCCTGTGTCGGTCTTGCATGAGGAAGCTTATGTGGCTGACTTGATTGATGATGATCTGTGTGAGTGGAAGTACTCTCTCATTGATTCTATTTTTTTGCCAGAAGAAGCTGCCCAGAAGCTGCCCAAATCAAAAGTATTCCATTAAGTGCCCAAAATCCTAATGATACTCCATATTGGTCTCATCATGCTTCTGGCATATACACGGTTAAAACCGGGTATGTAGTTGGGTTGACGATGTTACATCCTCAGCAAACTAAGGCGACTTCTATTATTCTTGGATGTGCATCGAGATGGTGGAAACTTCTCTGGAAGTTGAACATACCCCTAAAGCTTTGATCTTTTTCATGGCGGATTTGCACTAAACATTCTTTTGGTGCGTGTTAATGTGGCATCACCTACAGGCTGTTGATACTTTGTGTCCATGTTCTGCACCTAAAACAATCTTACATTTGGTGAGAGACTGTCCATAGGGTCGAGAAGTGTGGAGGTTGAGTGCTATTCCGGAAACTGTTTGTGCAGTGCAGGCCGAGGTAGCACATTTGTAGCTCCAGAATTTTTATGCAGCTTTCGGTGTCACAGTCCTGGAAGGAGTTATTACCCAATGCTGGTTGTTATGGCGCAGCCATAATTATCTTATCTTTCAAAACCGCCAGGATAGTCAAGCTTGGGTAGCCTCGGCAACTGGTGATTTCCTTGCCGAGTATATTGATGCAAATGAGGCTCATCCTTGCCTGGCCGGAGCCTGGTATTTCTAAATGGACACCCACCCGCCCTCCCAGCCCTCCCCCCCACCCCCCGCGCTGAATTCTCTGAAGTTAAACACTGATGTTGTTGTATTGCGGAATGGCAGTGCAGTTTTGGGTGTTATCATTCGGGATTGGAATGGTAATGTGCTAGCAATGGGTGTTAAACATATCTCGGCTAGTTTACAACTGGCTATTGGCGAGGNCCCCGCGCTGAATTCTCTGAAGTTAAACACTGATGTTGCTGTATTGCGAAATGGCAGTGTAGTTTTGTTATCATTCGGGATTGGAATGGTAATGTGCTAGCAATGGGTGTTAAACATATCTCGGCTAGTTTACAACCGGCTATTGGCGAGGCGTACGCTGCTAGATTTGGCTTATGCTTGGCTAAGGAGATTTTGATTGACAGTGTTATACTTGAGATGGATTCACAAGTGGTAGTTCATGCCCTTCACGCCGCTCTTGCTGGTACCATGCTGAATAGCCCTCTTGGTCAAGCTGTCCACGATTTAGTGTCTTTTGCTTCTCTTTTTACTGCTTTTACTTCTAGTTTTGTTTCATGCAATTGTAATAAGGTTGCATATAAACTTTGTCACTTGGAGTGCAGGCCCTCGTCTGAACAATTTTGGTTTCTACAATTCCCTCCTTTTGTGATGGAACAAGTTTTAGTTGATGTATGTCTTGTTCAACATGAATAAAGATATCGCTAAGTGCTTTCCCTAAAAAACATATATTGGATCAACAGTACCGCATATTTTTATTCCTTTCTTGGTACGGCATCCTACCAAAAATTGTGCATTCAGGAGGTAATATACCGACCGATTTCGAACCGACATCGGTCGGTATCGGTTCGGCTCAATCGGTTCGATTATTTTGCTCAGTCCTAGCTGATACAGACTAGATTTATTTCAAGTTATCTTTAATATCTAGGTAGCTCTATTCCTGATTTCATTTTCTTCGTGATAATAATCTGAACCAGCCTTGTATAGGTTGAAAATTGGCTCAAAATGTAATTAATTAATTAACAATAATCATTGATTCAAAGTTCACAAATGGAAGGGTCTGGCCATTTAACAAGCGTGCTGTTTTGGTATTGAAAGTAACCCAAACTGGCTTTTGCATTGAGAGGATTAAAGAAAACTGTAGTGCAAAAGCATATAAGTAGTACAACTTATGAACATCCAAATTTAACCCATTAATATTTTATTATTTTTAATCATGAACGTGTTTGCGCCTATAGATTAATGAAATGATTTGGTCTTGGGCAAAAATATGTTTATGATTTAATTTATTAGAATATGAGTATTTTATTTGTTTAGTTCTTTTATTTATTTTAGCCCATTATTTTTGAGATGATTTAATTTTGGGTTAAAAATAAATTTAAGGTGTAGACCAATAAGATATAGACTCTCCAACAATAGCAGCCCATTTAAACACATTACTTGCAGCTAATTTTGATTCTAATTTTTGTGAAAATTCGAAATTAAAATATATCATGTTCTTATTTTGTGTTTTTATGGTAAAAGAGTAGAGAAGAGGGATTTTGATGTGTATTTGATGAATAGGAAAAGTATGGGAGTGGGAGACAAGTTAGGGTTGGGCGTGAAAAACAAGTAGGAGTCGGATTAAAGAGGAAAAGTGCAAAAAAGGAAAAGAATATGAGCTGGAACCCGGGCCCGGGCGGTCATGGCGACCTAACCGCCAGGCCTAGGTGGTCAAGGAGAGAGGACCGTCGGCTCTAGCGGTCGTCACGAGAGGACCGTAGAGGCTCGGCGGTCATCACTGTAACGCCCCGGTTTTCCGTTTTTGGATTTATAAAGAAAATTCCGAAATTCGGTAATGGAAATAGAAATTAATTTATTTTCCCATTAGATTTATCAATTATAAGCAGTAATATGTCATTTTTGAGCTTCGTCAGACCCAAACCGTGTTTCGGGACGAAACACGACGTTTGTCGTAGTTTCGGTTTAAACTACGTCGTTTTGGGGTTTTGAAAAAAAAAACAAAAAAAAAAAGAAGTCAACCTGGCTGGTTGACCCAGCCAGACCAGACGACACGTCGTCTGGCTGGCTAGGTCAAGCCAGCACAGGCGCGCCCTCCTTCCCTTTTTCTTTTTTTTTCTTTCATTTTCTTATCTCCTTCAACTCTTCTTTTCTTTCTGCCCGTTACTTTCCCACCTAGCCGCCGCCGCCTCAACGGCCATGTCTCCCATTATCTCCTCTCCTTTTTCCTATCTTCTTCTCCCCTTCATTTCGCCCGGCAGCCTCACGATTCCTTTCCCTCTCTTTTCTTTTCTTCCATCTCGTCCTCTTCCCTTCCTCACACAAAAACTGCCGTCGCCGCCACCTCCTTATTTCCTCTTTCCATTGAGCCACCGCCGTCGCAGGTCGAACGGCGAGGATCCGAGGAAGCCACCGAGAGGAGGACCCGAGGGCGAGTTCGGGTGTACGCCGTCACCACCGTCTGCGACCGAGAGGAGGCCAGACCGTGTGCGACGAGGGGCACCGCGAGTTGACCGGGAATCGCTCCTACCTTCCTCGCGTTGCCGGTAAGTCTGACCCCTCCTCAAATTTCTCTTCTCCTCCATCTCGGCTTATGGGTTGATGTTGTTGTTGTTCTTCGTTTTCTTTTTCTTGTGTTGGTGTCGATTGGGACTCGGGGTGGATGGTGCGTGTTTGTTGGCTCGATGGGTGTGATGGTGTTCGTTGGTGGCCGATGTGCTGTGTACGTGTTTCTCCGGCAGCGTGCCGTCGAAGTCCGGGGCTGTGTGGATCCAAGTCCGGCACCTGCAGAGTTGCCTAGTCCCGGGTAAGGATTCGATACCTCGGCCTTTTTCTTGTTTTGATTCTTTTGAGATGTTACGGGAGTTGAGTTGACGAATTGGATTCCTTTGGAAGTAGTATGTGGGTTGGATGAGAATTGGTTTGACTGTTCTGTTAATGGCAGTTAACCGTTGATTCGTTTTTGGGCTCCGGCGAATATTCCGGCGAGGACTTGACCGGAATCCGGCGAGCGTGCACTGTTCCGGCGAGGGCTCGGGGACTTTTCCGGCGGACAATAATTCTCGTTTTCACGAGTGTTAGACGGTATTATCCTCGTTTTGTCTCGGTTATGCCATGTATTTAATTTTTGGGAAATTTAATTACCAAAATACGTTTATATTTATTCATTTAAGGAATTGTGGATTACCGAGAGCGGAGAGGAAAGAGTGTGTGGCCGGGAGAACTTACCGACACGAATAGATCATAGGCCGATCAACTCTTGGGCTCGGAAA
>JAKUCV010004690.1:0-46048 GCA_028386065.3 Turnera subulata
TGTACAAATGGGTCCTAACTTCTCTTGCTCTTCTTTGCACTTCAACTCTTGATCATATCTTCACTTGAGTTCTTGATCACTTTGGTTGAGTACTTGTTTGCTTGATTTCTTTTTGCTTCATCTTGGTTATGACCTTGGTTTGTCATTTATCAAAACCTGTAATGAGTGAACCTGAACCATGAAGACATAGGTTCTAACACTCCTTTCAAAGGGGTTACAGACTCTGACTGGATTCCCTCACCTCTCTTCTAACTGGGCTCCCCCATCTCACAGGGTTGCAAAGACTGGGTCTTAGGCTTTTGATTGGATCTCCCATCTCTCGGGTTCCTAAATTCGAAGCAGGGTGCTCTCTCATAATCCGGTTGACTGGACACCTTGTGTTCCCGGGGTTGCAAAGACTAGAAATATATTCTTAGCACACTCACCTATCTGAGTTTTCCCACGGTTGAGTTGGTTGGACACCTCATGTTTGGCTTCTGACTGGATCCCTTAAGGTTGACTGATTCCTCTCATATTTTAGGTGTCCCAGGTTTTCTCATGTCTGGTCTTTCTCACGAAGGGGTCGGGTATGTTTGTGTTTCTGGGTTGTCTCGGCATTTTCTGGTTCCCTCATAGTCTCACAGGTTCGGAAAAAGCGCTACCACATGGTTGGATTGTCTGGATCCCATACTCCTGCCTAACTGGATACCTTATGTTCTTGGGTTCTGGGTTGGGTGTCGCCTCGTGGTCTGATTATCTCTCACACTCTGGGTTAGTTTGATGTTTTTGGTTACCTCACAGCCTTACTAGTTTGAAAAGGGTACTGCCTTATGGTTGTCTGGATCCCATGCCCCTACATCGTTTGACAGAGTGACGTGTTGTGCCCCTTGAGACATACGAGCTGGAAGTAGGGTGTGTCTCGCCCCTTGTAATTTTGCTAACACTGATTTTGAGCTCGCCGTGCCTCCAATTCCATGATTTTAGTTCAACCTTGATGTAAGTGTGCCTCTATTGCATGATGTTAACTTGACAAGTCAGAGAAATAAGGCAAGACATGTCCCTTGTCTACAATTTCTATTATCTACAAGATTTGTTCATGTCATGCCCCTTCAGCTAATAACCCTAGGAAATGTAAGTCTACATCATGTGATGAATTTCTAATGTTGTCACCTTTGTCGACCCCTTGCCCTCAACAAAGTCTACCTTATCAAGGAATTCACGTTCTACATGTGAGTGATGCATGAGCGTGTCCAAGTGTGTCTTCTTTTCAGTGCACGGGGGTGTCCCTAACTTCTACATGTGAGTTTTTTTTTTGGATGCAAGTGCTTATGACATGTTTCCCCCCTTTTTCCTCTTCTTCCTCTCTTTTTCTACCTACCTCCCCTTTCCCCTTGGATGCAAGTGCCGTCTACTTCTACATGTGTGTTCGGATGTGTGTGCTTTCTATCTAAACGTAGTGCATTTAAGTATGAATGCCCTAGTATGATGCATGAGAATTGAAAACCATTCGAGCTAAAGGGAAAGTTAAACAACTTGAGAAAAAAAGAGTTATCCTATCCAAAGCCTCAAAGAAGTAGAATCCCCATAACTATAAACCCATTCACTTCAAATTCCAGCATGAGACCCCAGAGGTGAGCATTCCTTGTTGGAAAGGTGTCGATGGATAAATTGTTCAATCAAGGTAAGGCGGATGTATGAATGGACATCCCCTCGAAAATAGATGGAGGCAATGTGCCCAAATGCTTTTATACCCCTTTTATTGATGATGACGTGTTCAACCTAGTGGTCAATTTTTGATGAGTGCTTTGAGAATTGACAGAATAGTGATATCTAACATATAGGTGTCCTTGTTATCATTGGTTGCTATCCCACTTTCATTTTGGCCTTAACTTTTGCCTAGGCTGCCCTCCCGGGTTTTCAACCTAGCAGGCTCGCCCTAACTTTTGCCTAGGCCGCCCTTCCGGGTTTTCAACCTAGCGGACTCTTTTTTTCTCTTTTTTTTTTGTGGGAGTAGCAACCATAGACACATAATACTGAGACCGTGAAGTTTAGACAAGATCAAGACCACTCGGGCTGGGTGTACTCTATTGACTAATAGAGAGGTAGACTACCAATTTCAATGAGGAGCTAATGGGAGATACAAGAATCAGAGTGTGGTTGAGAGACCATTGGAGAAACATAAAAGCTGATGACCGAATTCAAAGTGAACCTAGATACAAGTTGAAAAAGAGAGATCTTATTATTACAACAAAAACCCGAATACAATCAATAGTGTAGCATGCAAATCTAGAAATGACTCCAATCTTTCCATTGAATCAATCTAGAAACCAACAATAGACCGAGCCCGTTGTCGGGTTACCTACGTATCAGTAGATGCGGTGTCGGGTTCGTGGAAGGTTGTGGATAGTGGATGCTGGTAGAATAGTGTTTAGTGGAAGGCTAAAGGTAGCAGGGGAACACTTGTCTTCTTTCTTACGATTTCTTCTTCCCACTTTCATGAAATGAATGATGAATTGTTCGAGCACTAAAGGTCACCTCCTTTTCCTCGTTCCTTCTTTCTTTTTTTTTTCTTTTGTTTTCCCACGAGGAGAGTGAACATTTTGAGTAAGTGTACTTAGACATGACTCTTTTGGATGCTAAATTCATCTTTGGGAAGCAACTATTTTAGACAAATATTCAAGGTGATTGTGATAGGTTGAATATGGAGGCTGGGCTAGGTAGGTGTCAACATGAGTGTGTGTTTGAAGGCTAGTGCGGGTGAGTGTTTAGGAATCCGCTGGGGTTGGTCGAATATGTGTTAGGTAAGGTCGGATTACATCTACAGAATCAGGCCTTCGTATTTCCTTTTATGGTCCCTAAGATTGATCCAATGGAATATCATGAAGTCATGCACAACTTGCCCTATATACACAGAAGATAAGGAGATTAAAGTTTTATCCCTGATGTGGAAAATCAAAGTTTTGTTGATTGCTGGAAATAAAATTTATGCCTTGCCCGCTTGTTACTTGACCTAATCCCTAGATTCTAAAGAACAACTATACCCCCTACCGATTATTGGTCATCATTCTATTTATACCTAGCAATTTGGCTCGTGGTCCCTAATCAACTCTCCCCATATTTGCAATTCCCACCAATTCTCCAACATCATCGAGTAATCCCTTGGAATGAACCACCTCTTCTGCCTTGTCTCATTGTCACCTCATTATCGCTTCTATCAATCCCCCCATTGTCCTCTCACGAGAAAAATGCGAACATCAACTCTCCCAACCCCTTGTCTTTCGCCATACCTCTTATCTTCTCATTTCCTTCTCATGTCTCCTCCATTGCTTCTCCCCTAAAACTGCATTTTCATTTCTACCCATGCGAAGGCCTCCCTCGGTCTGTTTCAATTTGAGTACTTAACTCTCGTCAGCTTGGGCCGGCTCTGTATCCCGGTTCCTTTGCTTCCTCACTGGGCATCTTGATCTGATAACCTGATTTGGCTACACCACTTGGTTTCCCAACCCATTTCATCAACTTGGCTTCTCAGTTAGGATCATTAGCTCGGTTCATAAGTAAAAAAATAAGGATTTACATCTACGCCTTGGAAGAAGGTCCCACCCGGTCATCTCATTTTGCTTTTTCCATCATAAATACTGGGACTTACATCGCTCTCACAGGAAGACCAAAATATCAACTCTCCCCATTCCTTGTTTCCTCATCATACCTCAACTCATCTCATGTGCTATTCTTCCTTGTCTCTTCCTAAAATCGGGATTCACATTTCTTCCCACGAGAAAGGCCCCCGAAGTTCGTCCTAGCTCGTATACTCAACCCTCATCAGCTTGGCTCAGCATTGCACCCCGGTTCCCTGGCTTCCCAACCCAACATCTCAACTTGACAACCTGACTTGGTTGCCCTACTTGGTTTCTCGACTCAATCCATCAATCTTGACTCACCGGCTCAGCTTACCAACTTGATTTATTGGTTCGGCCCCTCGACTTGGCTCATGAACCCGGTTCATCAACTCAAATTTTCATTCTTGCCCATTAACTTGGCTCATCAGTTCGGCTCCTCAGCTCAGTTCATCAACTCGGCTTCTCATTATGGCTCATCAACTTGGCTCATCAGTTCGGCCCCTCAACTTGGTTTATTAGTTTGGCTCCTCGGCTTAGCACATCAACCCAGTTCATCAACTCAGTTTCTCATTATGGCTCATCGACCAGGTTCGCAAATAAAAATCGGGGCTTACATCTTCTTTGGGAGAATACCGAGACTTGCATCTCCTCTCACGAGAAAGCCCAATGGTAATGTCTCAACCCGTCGGTTTAGCACATTGCCTTCCACTTGACACCTCAACCATGCTCCTCAACTTGGCTTGTCAACTTGGTCTCTCGGCTTAGCTCTTTAACTTGACTTTTCGGCTTGGCTTCTCATCTTGGCTTATCTACTCGGTTCACAAGTAAAAATCGGGACTTGCATCAACGTTCTTAAGGAAGGCCCAATCAAGTCACCTCTTCTCACCTCTTCTACTATAGTTATTGGGGCTTACATCTAATGTCTTCAAAGTTATCTCGGTGTCTTGAGTTGATGCTTCGTCACTGCCTCCGCCTTCTTCCCACCTTTTGCCTTAGAATACCTCCATGACTTCTAATGTCTTCACCATCCTCCCATTTATCGAGATTCATCGCCTTGTGATGTCTCCATCATCCCTCATATTTTTCACCATCCCTTTCCAACTAAGGCACTACCTGCTCCCGATGTCCTAAGGGTTCAATTCTAATGATAAAGTTCATAGCCATCAGGGATCCTAGACTCGGGCTTTGTTTTCTTTCAAAATATTTGGAAAACGTGATGGAATACCTTCACAAAACATGTTTCAATATTCCTTCAAAATATTTCTTTATTTCTTTCTTTCATGACTCAAGTCCAAAAAGATGAGGAATTGAAAAAGCGAGACACCATAGCTCGAATTTGCGTTTTATGCTTTGAAAAACATGTGATGCAATGCCAAATGTATGCAAATGTGAATTCCCTAAAACAAGATAGACCGACTGAACATATGTGTCAACTGGGAAGACAACACCAAATTTTTATCATAGGCTTAAACATGTATACTTACTCCCCTAGGGTTCCCTTACTAGACTCATCAATTCACATCACGCAGTATAGCACCCTACGCAGAGTTAGCACGCCCAGTGCGGGGCGAGCCCAGCGAAAATTTTTTTTATACTCTTTTCCTATAAATTTTTTATTTATTCTTGATTTATCGAAAGAAAAACACTATATTTACACATACTGGAATCCACAACAATAATCACACAAAATGCATGTACCACTTATTAATTCATCATGCATGAGACACTCAGGATATGCAGCTGGTTGGGGGCCAAAAGATTGCCACTAGGGAATAGGTTGACCTACTCACATGTGATAATGGATATCGCGTGAGGTCCAAGGCCAGTTAATCCCCATCATTGCTAAGCATCGAGAAACAGGTTCACTCAAGCCGCCATCGCTTAAGGAAAGCATGTGGTGGACTTGGATTCCCTTGCCCTCTTACGGTAAAGGCTTCACATCAATCATCATGAATTCAGGGCACTTATGATGACAAGTAAAAAGGCATATAAGATTCAGCGATTGCACAAGCTTTCTTGAACCCACTACTTCCCAACTGGAGTCGCAAGCTGTGAGAACCCGACCCAAAATCACTTGGGCCTTCTCACCTATTCCATTTCACCTTCTTCCTCGGGTTAATCTCATGTCAATGGAGTCGCTACCCAAATTTTATTAAGGACAAAATTTTGGAAAAACCTTTGGATGACTCCTTAGGCAACTGATCATAGCGAAACCAAAGACATGAGATTCGGGGGTTCGTGACGGACGGGAAGGTGTTAGGCACCCATCCATGTTGGGTCGAAACTTTGTACAATTGGAGAACTCATGTATGCCTTGTGCAAGTGTGCATGGTATGGAGGGGGAGGAGAGGAAGGTTCGGAACAAAAAGGAAAAGTAAAAATATTTGGGCTTGAGTCTCCACCACTAGAGACCACCTACGTAGCCCGGCGACCGGTTTCAAAGCCCACGTAGTTCTTTTCATGGCATTAAAAAATTCACATCATCAGCATCATCATATCACAGCTGCAAATAATCAAGAAAATTAGAACGAGTTACCTCTTGTAGCCCTCCTATCGCTCCTATGCGCTTACCGGTTCGCAACAGAATTTTTGCAGGAATTCAACAGGGAATTTGGGGTATGAGGATGCGGAACTGGTGTCTGGCTAGAACAGTAAAGTTGTGTAACTACTTCTTAGCTTTCTAGAAAACCAAGATTGTTGCAAACCGATATCTACAACTCCAGATATGGCCGAAATACTGAGACTGCTTTCACTGGATTCTTCCTCTCGGGTTTAGCACTTCTTCTCCAACAGTTTGCTTCAATTCACCTTCTTCCTCTTCTCCTTTTGATCTTCTGCTGCTACTGACTTATTGCTACTCTTCTCCACTAAATTTTGCTAGAGTTTCTGCCTATAGAAATGTTTATAGGCTTGGAGAGAAAGAGTTTCTCCAAGCAAAAAGCTTATGAGGATGTGTGTATAATGAGTGGTTGATCTTTTGAAATGTCAGTGAGGGCTCCATTTATAGTGCTCTGGGAAGTCTAGGGGCGTGGACCTACTTAATTGTGAAGATTATGCCCGAAAATCCGGTCCAAAACAATGTAGGATCGAAATAGAAACAAAAATCGGGAAAATTAGGGATTCTGGGCATGGACGACCGCCATGGCCGGCGGTCATCTGCTGGAAGTGCGCCAGGGCTGGCGGTCATGTGTGGATGTCTGCCCGCACCTGGCGGTCGTCGCGAGAGGACTGCCTGTCACCCTCCGTGTCACTCGTTTTTTCTTTTCCGAACCCCAATCCCCTTAATTTAGCTCTGATTTGATTTTACCGCGTAATCAACCCCCTAATCAACCCAGAATCACTCCATTACTTGATTAGCAGTCCCCCAATCATCTCCTAATTTATTGATTATACATTATTATCCATTTAGGCCGAATCATACCAAAAACACAAAATCAAAATAAATGATGATTTAACTCTAATTTTCTACGAAAATCAGAGATAAAATTAACCTACAAGAAATGTGTTAATGGGCTAATTAAACTCTGGAGAATTCATTAACTTGGGTTCTTACACCGATCCTCAATCCAAAGATAAATCATCACATTAAAATTGGATTAAAGATAAATAAAAGGCCCAAGTAATGAAATAAACACATTTTAGTGTGAATAAAACCTTATTATATATTTTACTCTAAGATTAAATCTTCTTATTAATCCTAGTATTCCATTATAAAAAGGCTCAAATTACCAAAATGTATTATTTCTACTAGATTAAATTCATAAGATGTCTCACTCTTAGGATTGAATCATCTCATCAATCCCAAGTTCAAGTATGTTTAAAATCCAATTTTAGTAGAATTTTCGTTGGTCAAATTTGGGTGTTCACACCAAGACTTCATCCTCACCGTCGATGTCCTCCGATCTCTCCTCTCCAACGTCGATTCACTCAAATCCTCCAACTCCAAGCTCCAGTCCGTTGCCGGCCCGCTACTCCGGTCACTCGACGCGTATCTCGTGGCCCAGACGGTTTCTCAGAACATTACCTTAGCTCTCATTTTGGTTTTCTCTTGATCGAGGCGACGGTTTTCTCGGTGGTGTGGGTTTCCCGCGAAGTGGAGAGGAGAGGAAGGAAAAGAAGAAAAAATAGGGGAAGCGTGGGTGCGGTGAGTGGGGATGAAGAAGAAGAGGGAAAAAATAAAAAATAAAAAAGAGACAAAAAAAAAGAGGACAGGAATAAAACTAGAAGTTAAATTGATTGGGGTGGATTTTATTTCAATTCAGCCTGTACCTGGAAATAAAATCAGGCCAAACAAGCAGTATTTCAATGTAAAAATCAGATAACAATTGTTGGAATTATATGGAAATTAAAAATCTGGAAAAAGGTGGGTCCCAATTTTTTTAACCACGTAGTCCGATAAAAATCCGACATGTGTCAAGTGGACCCGGGAAAATGGCCACGTCATCCCCCGGGCTGCTTTAGGTACAAAAAAGGTACAAAATTCTAACCCGAGGCATACAAAAGGGATAAAAACTTCCGGGTATAGAAACGGGACAAACGCGAAATCCGAAGATCCAAAAAGGTGCTTGATCCAACAAAAGTTCGTAAATCTTACACTATCATGTATGTAATGTAACATAAACACTACGAGTTTTTTTTTTTTATCATCAAACACTACGATTAACTCCTACACTAAACTTTTCAATTATTTCATTCAGTTACTCTTTCTTTTCATTCAGGATTAGTTTCACCTCCTTGCTTTCCCACTTTTTTTTCTTGTTAATTAATGCACGTTATTACAGGCTTTGAATTTTAGGATTCTTTTTCAATTTAATTGCCACAAGTTAATTACCACTGGCTAAAACACTCTATTACTTTATACTTTACAAAATAAATATATCCGTGATAAGACGACTTATATGGCATTTTAAGGAGGAATTGTGGGATAAATTGAAGCGTTCCGACCCGTATTTACCAGATACAGTAAACACGTGTCGAAACTATTCTTATTGATAGAACAGACAGTACATCGAAGTCATAATACTACACAGAAAATCCAAATACAGCAGAAGTTCCGAGACAATATCCGCCACCTGTACTCGGGGACCATTATTCAATCCACACACACTAGCTCAACAGCAGCAGCATAATCCAATATAAACCGCATCATAAGCAATATAGGAAAACAACAACACAGCAACATATACAACACAGCAGCGGAAGACTTATATGCACATGCAGCGGAGGTATGGATCCGGAGTCAGGTGGAGAAGAAAGCAGCAGCCATCAAACATCGTACCTGAACTACGAAACGACTTAACCTACGGGATGAAACCCCGCAGGCGAGGGGTGAGTCCGAAGTGCTTACCAACCAAGGATAAATAGAGATATGCAGGCAACCGTAATACTGAAAAGAAAACACAGGCAAAACAATAGCACATCTCAAACAAGACTGAACCAAGGCCAAAAGAACATTTTTAATTATTACCAGTTTTATCTTCCGAGTCCCGTCACTGGACAAGCTAGGGTCGTACCAGGTTATCAATTAATTCCGGATGCCAGGCCAAAGAACAACCAAACCAAACCGAACTGGGAACCACGTCCCACAACAACAAACCGGGTATAACAACCCAACAAAACCGGGATAAACATCCCCAAACCAAGTAACCGACCATAGCATCCCAAAATTAATTTCCAAACCATCGGGTCGTACCACTACTTTCCACGTGACAATTTAAATCATCTTCTCAAATTCACTTTCCACTTTCCATTTCCATTATCCATTATTCTTTCTCAATTATCCATAGTCAACAGTTCAACATCAATCTCAACACAATATCCAGGAACCAATAACACAATCCAACAACCATAACAGGAACAACCATAGCAGTCAAATAACCAACAATGACCATCTCAGTAATTCAATCAAACAACAAAGCACACAAAGTATTACAGGCACATATCAAGGGTTATCCATCCTCACCTTAGTCGATTATCAATTTTGGAAATGTCCAACAGATTCCAAGTTCGGTTCCTCAGGTAACTGCTCGTTATCAACTCCTATATCAAACAATATTATATGCACACATAAGATGATATGCAGATGTCATCCTAATATTGTATGTCATAAAATAAATACTGAACCAACTCGATACTGACTCCGGTTAATTTTCCATTATCATCATCATTCACCAGTTATTATCCATGTGTCAAAATACCATACTATACTTATACACGGATATTATTCCGGTATAATACTTTGATAATACCTTTTCCAAAATTATTTCCTCAAAATAATTATTTTTCCACAATAAATCAAAGTAAATAAATTATTTTTAATTTCCATATTATTCCAGAATTATTACTCTTTTTCCATTTTTTTTAATTATAGACTGGGCCAAATAATACTAGCCCTGACCCTTGCACATGCAAAGCCCAAGCCCCATCAGGAATCTAGGAACAAGCCTGCACAATTGGCCCAGCTGGTCAGCCCATCAGACATTGCCCATGACGCACCAGCCCACAACTCGTGGCCCGGTCGAGGTAACGAGTCAACCCGAGCCACATCATGACCCATCCGGGTCGTCACCACAAATGGGTCTGCTCACCTCGGTGTTGCAGACGACGGCGGCCCGAGCGACACGGAACAGAGATGAAGGCACGACGACGAAGGCAGAGGCGGCGTAACTGAGGCGCGATCGGAACGAGGAGGAGGCGGCGCAACTAACGTCGTTGGTGGAGGTCGTTGGCTGCAGCAGAGATCGGCGACGAGCTCGACACGGCTTCGTCAGGCGGCGGCTAGCATGTTGCAGCGGCGGGGAGCGAGGGTGGAGAGGAAGGAAAGGAAAGGAGATGGTGGCGAGGGGAAAGGAAAGAGGTGGTGGTGCTGCGGTTTGGGTGGGTCACGGTGGAGGTTCGGTGGTGGTCACGGCCACGGGTTAGAGAAGAAGAAAATGAAAAGGAGAGGGGAGGATGGTGAAACGGTGACGTGTGGGTGTTTGTTGTGTTTTTCTTTTTTTTTTTTCTGGTTTCTTAGGTAGTGTATGCAGTAGTTAGTTTTGCAGGAGAAGTTTGGCAGAGAAGAGATGGAGATGAAGGTTGGTGATGGTGTACTGAGAAGGGAGGAAAACACAGTTTTATAGGTAGTGCAACAACACTGGTTAATCACGGGTGAGGTACTGGTTACACAGGAAAGAGGTGGCTGAATAATTGAGCTGCCCCAATTATGTAGTACTATGCAACATGTGAGGTGTGACCCGCCTGGACCAGAAAATAACCAATATACCCCCTTATCTTTATTTCTGGTCCATTAATTCGAGGATAAACCCGGCTTTTCTGAAGATTCCTGAACCCGAAAAAACCCAACTTTGGTCCGTAAAATCCGTAGAAAAATCTCGAATGTGGGACAAGGCTCGGATTCGGAATCCGATGCTCAAGTTACCATAAATTAATTACCCAAGATTAATTTTAATGGCAAACCACTGTAAAGTAACTTAAATAGTCCCGGTAGAAATGAATTTTTTACCTGGGCTGTTACAACCTACCCACCTTAAAAAAATTTCGTCCCCGAAATTCACTCCGATGCTGTGAACAGGTGCGGACACTGAGAACGCATATGCTCCTCGACTTCCCACATAGACTCGTTCGCAGAGTGCTTGCTCCACTTAACCTTTACCATCGGAATAACTCGGTTCCTCAACTGTCTGACCTCTCGGGCAAGAATTTGTCTGGAAACTCTGTATACGTAAGATCCTCTACGACCTCAACATCTGTTGTACTAACCACATGGCTCGGATCCGATCTGTACCTCCTTAACATGGAGACATGGAACACGTCATGAATTCGTGACAACCCCTCTGGTAAAGACAATCTGTACGCCAAGGGTCCAACCCTTTCCACAATCTCATACGGCCCGATGTACCTGGGACTCAGTTTCCCTCTTTTCCCGAATCTGACAACACCCTTCCAAAGCACAACTCGGAGGAAAACTCTTTCTCCCACCTGGTACTCCATCCCATGCCGGTGCTTATTGGCATAACTCTTCTGCCGGTCCTGTACTACTCTCACACTCTACTTAATTGTCTGAATCTTATCAACTGTATGCTTAACCAAATCTGGACCAACGATCAAACGAAGACATTCTTCATCCCAACAAACTGGACTTTGGCATTTTCTTCTGTAAAGAGCTTCAAATGGTGGCATGCCGATACTGGAATGAAAACTGTTATTATAGGCGAACTCCGCTAAAGGCAAATACTGATCCCAACTCCCACTGAAATTAAGAGCACATGCCCTTAGCATGTCTTCCAATGTTTGAATAGTTCTCTTTGACTGTCCGTCTGTCTGAGAGTGAAACGCGGCACTGAAACTCAACTTTGTACCCAAAGCTGTTTGCAGACTCTTCTAAAGTCGTGATGTAAATCTCGGATTTCTGTTTGAGACTATGGACTTAGGAATTCCATATAGTCTCATAATCTCTGCAAAAAACTGTTTTGCCAACTTATCCAAGGTGTCTGTCTGTCGAATGGGAAGGAAATGGGCTGATTTTGTCAGTTGGTCAACGATAACCCAGATAGCATCATGCTGTCTCCGAGTCAACGGTAATCCGACAACAAAATCCATAGTGATCATCTCCATTTCCATTCTAGCACTATCAACGATCTTAATTTTCCCGCTGGAGCCTGATGCTCGGCTTTCACTTGCTGAAAAGTAATACACTTAGCAACATACTCGGCTACATCTTTCTTCATGCGCGGCCACCGAAAATGACTCCTCAAATTCTGATACATCTTGGTGCTCCCGGGATGCATAGCATACGGCGTCATATGTTCTTCTTCCAGAATCTGACTGCGCAGGTCACCAACACTGGGTACACATAGAAGTTTCCCCAGCATCAGTGCACTATCCTCGGCTATGTGAAATTTATCTTTTTTTCCACTGCGGACTGCTTCCTTCAACTTGTTCAGGTTGGGATCTCCATCTTGTAGTTCCATAATCCAGCCTCTCAGGTTAGACTTGACTTCAATATGGGTCAACAAAGCTTCTGTCTCATCCACTGACAAATCAACTCCCATCTTCCTTAACTCGATAAGAGAGGATATCGAGTAGGTCGTGGAGGCATCTTCTGGTTGTCTCCGGCTCAATGCATCAGCTACAACATTAGCTTTTTTAGGGTGGTACTCAATAGTACAATCATAATCGTTCAGTAACTCAATCCAACGTCTTTGTCACAGATTAAGCTCCTTCTGAGTCATGATGTACTTGAGACTCTTATGATCTATGAAAATCCGGTATCTCTCTCCAAACAGATAATGTCGCCAAATCTTCAAAGCAAGGATCACTGTGGCCATCTCTAAATCATGTGTCAGATAGTTTTCTCATGTGGTCTCAACTGTCTCGAGGCATAAGCAATCACTCAGCCCTCTTGCATCAGAAATGCTCCCAAACCAAGACCTGAAGCATCGTAAAATAGCACATACTCCACTCCTGGCTTAGGTACTGTCAAAACTGGCGCTGATGTCAACTTCTTCTTCAGCTCATCAAAACTCTTCTGGCAGGCTTCACCCCAAATAAAGGCTTGATCTTTCCTCAACAGCTTGGTCATAGGACTGACTATCAAGGAAAAACCCTCGATGAACCTCCAGTAATATCCTGCAAGGCCAAGAAAACTTCTGACTTTGGGTACCGTCTTGGGTGACTCCCACTCTAGAATAGCTTTCACTTTGGCAGGGTCAACCATAATCCCATCTCCGGATACAACATGTCCAAGGAATGCTACTTCTTCAAGCCAGAACTCGCACTTGCTGAACTTGGCATATAACTGTTTCTCTCGCAACCTCTATAGTACTAACCTCAGGTGCTCTTCATGTTCTTCCCTGTTCTTGGAGTATATCAGAATGTCATCGATGAAGACTACCATGAACTTGTCCAGGAACTCGTTCAAGACCAAGTGCATCAAGCACATGAAAACTACAGGTGCATTGGTCAAACCGAAAGGAACCACTGTAAACTCAAAGTGACCATACCGAGTGCGGAAGGCTGTCTTCGGTATGTCCTTCTCTGCAATCTTGACCTAATGGTATCCAGACTGAAGATCAATCTTGGAAAACATGATAGCTCCCTGTAACTGATCAAAAAGGTCATCAATCCTAGGAAGCAGATACTTGTTCTTCACTGTCACTTTGTTCAACTATCTGTAGTCCACACACATACGCAAACTGCCATCTTTCTTCTTCACAAACAGAACTGGTGATCCCCAAGGTAATGTACTGGCTCTGATGAATCCCTTCTCAAGCAGCTCATCTAACTGTTTCTTCAACTCTTGGAGTTCTGTCGGAGCCATCCGATACGGTGTCATCGAAATAGGTGTCACTCCCGGCATCAAGTCGATGGTGTACTCAACTTCCCTGTCAGGTGGCAATCCTGGTAGTTCCTCTGGAAACACATCTGGAAACTCGCTGACAACTATGATATCCCCTAATTCCGGAGTCTGATCTTCTTCGCCCTTGACGTGAGTCAACAAAGCATCTGAACTGTGTGGCTTCATCCCGAAATCCTGATTAGCAGAGATACTACATGTAGTAGCAACTCTCCCAATACCTGTCAACAAAACCTGTCGCCCACCATCGAAAGTCAGCAGCACTTCCTTGGTTCGACAGTTTACCATAGCACTGTACCTCGACAACCAATCCATCCCTAGAATGATATCGTAACCTCCCATGTTCATCACAACCAACCGTGCAAGAAAAACCTCGTTATAGTATGAAAGAGAAATGTCTCTGCACACATGGGTTAACCTGACCACTATACCCGCAGGTAACCTAACCCTCATCGGATAAGTTAATCTTTCTTCCATACAGTTATGTTGTATTGCAAAACTTTGCGCGACAAAAGAATGCGTAGCACCAAGATCAATCAAAGTATATGCAGTACTATCAAAGACTGTAAAAGTACCTGTTATGACATCGACATTCTCTGGATCCTCATTAGCGGTGATCACAAATGCTCTCGGCACTGCTGCACTCTGATTCATGGCTGACTGGGTTCTAGCAGGAACAGCTCCACATCCTCGGCCTCGGCCAACTCCAGAACCACTAGGAACACTGGAAACTAAAGCTTACATTGTCTGAGCAGGTGTCGTACCTCCGGATCTTCCCAACTTGGGGCAAGAATGTCGGTAGTTCCCAACTTCGTTACACTCATAGCACCTCACCTGAGACAAAGGAAGTCTCGGGCGAGTATTCCCAGACGAAGTCCCTCCAGACTGAGTCCAAGAATTGCCTCGATTGTAGGTATTGTTGTTCCATCCATGTCCCTGACTTACTAGCATAGATCGGCTCTGTCCATACACTGATCGGTTAGCAGGTGTCTAGAACCTCTTGTTTTGTCCCCCAAAACTCTGTGCAGCTTTTCTCTTACGGATCTCCTGTTGTTCTCTCTCATTGCCCAGCCAAATAATCTCGGCTCTCAAGGCTTCTGATAACATGTCCTGGTAAGTCTCGTAAACCTTGCACCCCATGACTGTCTCGATGCCAGATCGAAGACCATCCTAAAAACGTCGGCATCTGGCCTCACTGGCATAGATAGACAGGCGATTGAACTTGATCTCATACTCGTTGACCGTCTGTTTTGGCCCCTGTTGTAACCCCAGAAACCCTCGTTTCAACTGGTCCTGGTATGCCTAAAAAACAAACTTCCTTTCAGAACATCTCCATGAACTGATTCCATGGTATAGTGATAGGCGTCGGCAAATCTCTGGTTGCATACTCCCACCAATCAACGGCAACTCCTCTGAACATAGCAGCGGCATACCTGGCCCACTTGTCATTCCTGTACATCAGTTTCAGCATAACCCGATTCATCTGACTGAGCCAATGATCAGCATCCTACGGTGTAGTAACACCGGTGAAAATCTCTGCCCCAAGCTTTTCTAGCTTCATATACACTGTATCCTCGATAGGTCCTGGTTTTCCTGTTCCAGAGCTTCCATAGCATCGATACGTGCATCTCTGGCATCTTGCCTTTGTAAAATCTGAGTTACCATGTTTAACATCTGCGTAGGGTCTCCCAAAGGAGCAATCGGAGGGTGTTCCGGACCTCCTGTAACTTGCTGCAGTTGATCCACCGATACCTAATCGTCATCTAGGTGACCTCCAGCATGTTGATTCCCTCCAACCGGATCCATTCGTCTTACCTATATGAGAATGTATATGTATGCATATCACACCATGACAGATCTTATGCACAAACAGGCAATCATGCAATCACAATTACGTCCCTAATGACCAACTGCTTGCTCCGCTACCAAAATGAAGCGCCCTGACCCGTATTTACAGATACAGTAAACTATTCTTATTGATAGAACAGACAGTACATCACAGTCATAATACTACACAGAAAATCCAAATACAGCAAAAGTTTTGAGACAATATCCGTCACCCGTATTCGGGGATCATTATTCAATCCACACACACTAGCTCAATAGCAGTAGCATAATCCAATATAAACCGCATCATAAGCAATATAGGAAAACAGCAACACAGCAACATATAGAACACAGTAGCGGAAGACTTATATGCACATGCAGCGGAGGTATGGATTCAGAGTCAGGTGGAGAAGAAAGCAGCAGCCATCGAACATCGTACCAGAACTACAAAACAACTTAACCTACGGGATGAAACCCCGCAGGCGAGGGGTGAGTCCGAAGTGCTCACCAACCAATGATAAATAGAGATATGCAGGCAACCGTAATACTGAAAAGAAAACACAGGCAAAACAATAGCACATCTCAAACAAGACTGAACGAAGGCCAAATGAACATCTTTAATTATTACCAATTTTATCTTCCGGGCCCCGTCACTGGACAAGCTAGGGTCGTACCAGGTTATCAATTAATTCCGGATGCCAGGCCAAAGAACAACCAAACCAAACCGAACCGGGAACCACATCCCACAACAACAAACCGGGTATAACAACCCAACCAAACCGGGATAAACATCCCCAAACCAAGTAACTGACCATAGCATCCCAAAATTAATTTTCAAACCATCGGGTCGTACCACTACTTTCCACGTGACAATTTAAATCATCATCTCAAATTCACTTTCCACTTTCTATCTCCATTATCCATTATTCTTTCCCAATTATCCATAGTCAACAGTTCAACATCAATCTCAACACAATATCCAGGAACCAATAACACAATCCAACAACCATAACAGGAACAACCATAGCAGTCAAATAACCAACAATGACCATCTCAGCAATTCAATCAAACAACAAAGCACACAAAGTATTACAGGCACATATCAAGGGTTATCCATCCTCATCTTAGCCGATTATCAATTTTGGAAATGTCCAACAGATTCCAAGTCCGGTTCCTCAGGTAACTACTCGTTATCAACTCCTATATCAAACAATATTATATGCACTCATAAGATGATATACAGATGTCATGCTAATATTGTATGTCATAAAATATACACTGAACCAACTCGATACTGCCTCGGGTTAATTCTCCATTATCATCATCATTCACCATTTATTATCCATGTGTCAAAATACCATACTATACTTATATCCAGATATTATTCCGGTATAATACTTTGATAATACCCTTTCCAAAATTATTTCTTCAAAATAATTATTTTTCCACAATAAATCAAAGTAAATAAATTATTTTTAATTTCCATATTATTCCAGAATTATTACTCTTTTTCTATTTTTTAATTACGGACTGAGCCAAATAGTACTAGCCCTGACCCTTGCACAGGCCAAGCCCAAGCCCCATTAGGAATCCAGGAGTAGGCCTGCACAATAGGCCCAGCTAGTCTGCCCATCAGACATAGCACATGACGCACCAGCCCACAAGGTGATGGTGTACTAAGAAGGTAGGAAAACACAGTTTTATAGGCAGTGCAACAACACTGGTTAATCACGGGTGAGGTACTGGTTACACAGGAAAGAGGCGGCTGAATAATTGAGCTGCCTCAATTATGTGGTACTATGCAACATGTGAGGTGTGACCTGCCTAGACCAGAAAATAACCAATATACCCCCTTACCTTTATTTCTTGTCCGATAACTCGAGGATAAATCCGGTTTTTCTGAAGATTCCTGGACCCGAAAAATCCCAACTTTGGTCCGTAAAATCTGCGGAAAAATTTCAAACGTGGGACAAGGCTTAGTTTCGGAATCCGATGTTCAAGTTACCATAAATTAATTACCCCAAATTAATTTTAATGGTAAATCACTGTAAAGTAACTTAAACAGTCCCAGGTAAAAATGTTTTTACCGGAGCTGTTACATAAATTCTATGGTGCTCACTGCGTACCAAATCATATCCCACTTGGTACATAATATGGCCCACATTTATTGGCCACATCATCATCATAATTCAAATACATTATTCAAAATTAGCATGTCATCTTTATTTTATTTTGATAATTAGAAAACCTAATTTTTCAATCCTTATTCTCCCACAATCTCGCTGTCTTTCTTTATCAGTTGTCGTCGTCAACCTCACGTTTCCAAATTGCAGCAAGTTCAAACTCAAAAAAATCTGAAGATTTCTCCCATATTGCAATTGGACTGAACAAAAACTGTAGTAAATAAGATTTTCTTATTAATTAATAATGATTTTAGTGGTGACGAAATCTAATTTTGTGGAGGTAAAAACAAAAAATCCACCATGGTTGAGAATACTAAAAGAAGTCTTCTAACTCCGTCAAATTGACTGGATTTATTTTTAGTGTCCAATGATGATGAACATGCTTCTCCAAGAGGTTGAAGTTGAGAAATTAGATAAAGGGGAGGCCAACGGATTTAGCTAATATGGAGAAATTTTATCACCAGGTTTAATTTTTTTTTTTTTTTGAGGACCTTATCACCAGGTTTAATGAATTGAAAAGTTTTGCAATATGGAGAAAGGGGTTTTTAAAAAAATAAATGAAACAAAATAACCTGATTTGTGTTTTCGTTTACACCATGGATGAATTGGAGTGGTAGCCGAAGGAAGAAGAAGAAAAAGAGAGAGGAGGGCGATAATATAGGGAAGAAAGTTAAAACAATAAATTGTAGAGCAAAAATTGAATTACCTTAAAGAAACTGATGTAATTAATGTATTTAAATTATGATTATATGGCTAATAAAAATGGGCCATATTATGTACCAAGTGATATGACATGGTACGCATTGAGCAGCATAGAATTCCTCAAAATTTAGGTGTTTCTTATGTTGCTAATCATACCTTCAAGTAGTATTTTGCCAATCCTTGCAGATAACGAACCCAAAGTCCCTCTCCTTGCATTTGTTGGGCCCGGTGGCACTATCTTGCGGAAATAATATCACCTCACAAAGAAATAAACAAGTGGAGGACAAAAAGAGATAAATGACACACAGTATTTAACGTGGTTCACCCAAACACCGGGCTACGTCCACAATCCCGATCCCACCGGAAAAACTTCCACTATAAAAATAGTAGGCTTACAAGAGAGACTTCCCTAAATAGCTGGTGTGCCTCGGATGTTTTTAAGGACATGTCTAAGGTAGGTAAGGTGCTTGACGTGTTTATTCCAGGCAAGGTGAATACGGCTGGTATCAGGTTTGGTTTTGTGAGATTTGAGTGTGCTGAGAAAGTGGAGGTAATGGTGGAGAAGAATAACAAGTCCATGGTTGTTAATGGAATGATGGTGGCAAACGTGGCGCGGAACCGTAACGTCCAAGAGAGAGAGGGCTCAAAGAATAGAGGTGCTAGAAAGGAGTGGCAGGTTAAGAGCGATATGAGGATAAAGGAGGGTTTCTCTTTTGCTCAGGTGGTGAAGCCCAGTTCTCCCGCAGAGGAAACGAAGAATATCTCTATGGAGTTCACCCCAGAGGTGAGTATGATCAACAAACTCAAGGGATGTGCTTTTGGTTTGATGAAGGCTGGTGTGAAGGTTGAAGATGTGGTTAGTGGATTCACCAGAATTTTCAATGCTCCCATTGATGTCAAAAGGATTGGGGGGGCAGTATGTAATCATTGTATTCCCATCTCAGGAGGCTATGTCTTATTGCTTGAGGCATAAGGAGGCATAGTGCAATGATCTGTTTGTCCTTCTAAGAGAGTGGGAAGAGGGTGATTGTGCTGCTCATCGCCGATGTTGGTTGAGTATCCATGGCGTTCCGCCACAGGCATGGTGCACCAAATTTTTTAGTCTTATTGCAGTCCGTTTTGAAAGCTTCATTAACTTGCAGAACACTTTTGATTCAAGCAACAATTTGGAATGGGCAAATGTGTTGATCCTGACTACACATAAATATCCCATTGAGCATAAGTTTAATGTTAAGATTGGTCCAAAAGTCTTTCAGATATCTGTAATGGAAGTGCAGAGGATTGTTTCAGAAGGCGATGGGGCTGACGTTAGCAGTGAGTTAGGTCTCAGTTCAAAGTTTGGCCGGAGCGTGGATGCTGAAGGTGTGGAAAGTAGCATCAACGGTGGTGAAGAAAGCCAACAGTCAAGCGACCCTTTTGGTATTGTTGATACCATAAAATATCTAGAAAAAGGAAAAAGGCGTGCTAGACAATACTAACTCGAGGTCTTTCCCTAGGAGTAGCCCACCAATCAGGGAGGAGGCTGTGGAGAGAGAGTGGGTAATTCTACCATATCCTCGCCATATCCTCGGATAATTTTAGCCGGTTGATGTGGACAAATGTAACTATTACACGTGGATGTGTGGGTCCGTTATGAATCAAAAGTAGTTAATGTTTAACAAAAATTAATTTAGGAAATAGTACTTGTGTTTTAATATTTTGCATTATATATCCCATCCATTAAATGTTTGATCTTGTTTTTCACGTTGTTTGTCACAATGACCAAAGTTTATTAAAATTTTAAAAATGCAAACACCATTTGTTGTAGCAAAATATTGTTACATTAATTTTTTTTGTTGTGTTAGTTGACTTTATGGTTTATAATTGATATGTCATAATATTTTGTAGTAAATATCAATTTGAAAAATATTTTATTTTCTCTAAAAGAAAGAATTTTCATAAACAATTGAGATATTTTCTCATAATATTTTACTAAGATCAATCAACATTTTACTGCCGTTGTATATTTTCGAATCATAAAAATATTCTCCTACTTTTTATATTGGTAAAAAAAAGTCTATCAATTCTTTTATAATCACCAAAAGAATTATATGAATTCTTTTACCTAGCATATTAATACACATCAGGTTTAGTTATATATATAAAAATTTAATATTTAGGTTAAAGACCTTTACATAATTTTTCTTTGTCATCTCTATAATATAAAATTGTTATAATAAAATAACAAGTGACAAAATTAAAGGGACAAATAATGGTCCGAGCTTGCAAAATTACTATTACATATGTGGAAAAAATTTATAGTACTCTTTGTCATTCTTAGTCAGTCTATTTTCTACTTTCTTTGTGGTGAAACGTGAAATTTATCATTTCTAATATCATCAATCTATAATACTTTTAATAGTAATTACACTATACATAATTTAAATTAAACTTTTAAAATAGTAAATTACTTATTTTTGAAAGATAAATAATACTTAATTAGTAATTCTATCAATTTATCAACATCAATACTATCATACCCTGCAAGAATCACTAGTTAAATATTATTTATCTTTCAAAAATAATTAATTTACTATTTTAAAGTTTTAATTTAAATTATATATAGTGTACTTACTACTAAAAATATTATAAATTGATGATATTAGAAATGATAAATTTTCATTTTCACCACAAAGAAAGTAGAAAGTAGTCATGGTAGACTTAGGGTGTTTATATCTCTAACAGAATTGTGAATCTTAATTTACGTAAGAGTCTTGGAGTTGTACGAATGGAGTAATGAAGTTGCTACAAGTTGGATATATACTTGATTATGCGGATTGGGTAAGCTTTTATAATCTATTTGTGGGCTGTTATTGAGGATTCTGTGGTATTCCAAATCGCGTTTGAATTCGAACTCTTGAACAACTCAACGATTTGGTCGTTATGGGCTATCAACGTGATCGTTGGGAATTGAGGCCCAATTGGTAGAATTCTGGCGTAACTAACTTATTATAAATCGGGTATCATTATAAATAGTCTTCCATAGTTAGTATAAGAGGTGAAACAAAAAATGAGAGTCTTTTTGTGTAAGTTATAATCATATAAATATAAACAGACATATATAGAAAATTCTATGGTGCTCACCATATTTTCTAATAACAGAATGGAACTTTGTTAGTACAACTGGAGTGCTATAAATTTTTTCATAGTAATTTTGCATGCTCGGACCATTATTTGTCCCTTTAATTTTGTCACTTTTTATTTTATTATAACAAGTTTATAATATAGAGGTGACAAAGAAAAATTATGTAAAGGTCTTTAACCTAAATATTAAATTTTTCTATATATAACCAAACCTGATGTGTATTAATATGCTAGATAAAAGAATACATATAATTCTTTTGGTGATTATAAAAGAATTAATAGACTTTTTCATCAATATAAAAAGTAGGAGAATATTTTTAGGATTAAAAGATATACAACAGAAATAAAATGTTGTTTGATCTTAATAAAATATTGTGGAAAAATAACTCAATTGTTTATCAAAATTCTTTCTTTTAGAGAAAGTAAAATATTTATCAAATTGATATTTACTACAAAATATTATGACATATCAATTATAAACCATAATGTCAACTAACTCAACAAAAAAATTAATGTAACAGTATTTTGCCTAAACAAATGGTGTTTGTATTTTTAAAATTTTAATAAAATTTGGTCATTGTGCCAAACATCGTGAAAAATAAGACTAGACATTTAATGGATGGGGTATAGAATGCAAAATGCTTAAATACACGGACTATTTCCCAATTTAACTTTTATTGAGCATTAACTACATTTGATTCATAGAGGCCCCACACATCCACATGTAATGATCACATTTGTCCACATCAACTGGGAAAAATTACCCGAGAATATAGCCAGGGTAGCGAGGGCTCCAAGGATGTCTCGAATAACTGTCATCCGCATGGACTGTTGTTAATTCCTAAATCGAGGTTGCTTGTGGCTACGGGTGAGAAGAATGAGGAGGTTCAAAATTCTGTGTCAGTGGAAGGTAATAAAGTTATTGGGTTGGGCTGTAAAGAGAATAGGCCCAGCGCGAGTGGACAGAGGGTTTGTTTCGGTAATGTGTCGAGTCAGTCTGTTGGAGGTAGTGTGGGCCAAACTAGTAAGTCTGTAGATGGGTCTGATATACCCAACAATGATGTAAGGCCTGAAGGGGTTATGCAAGGAACGCCGTCAGATGATGATGAACCAATTGAAATATCTCTTAAGAGATTACAGTTACAGTTTCGAGCTCTAAAGGAAAAGGCTGGCGCAAAAAAGAAAATGGTAGGATACAGTTGGTGTAAGAAAACGAAGAAGATTAAGCCAGGGGGGATTTTAAGGTCCGTTCACTCGGTGGAGAGTTCTACTCAAGATGGGGACTTTGTTACAGGCAATATTCGGGCAAAGGCGAAGACTGACTCTGTTTTTATATTCAAATCGATTGAAGCCAATAAGACTTTGGAGGTTGCTGATTGTCTGGGCCTGGCTATAAGGGGGGAACAGGGCGAGGTGGTGAAGGGATTAGAATCGCTGATAGAGCGTGAATGTGTGAACTGGGTGGGGGAGAGGGCTGCTGTGTAACCTCGTTCAGTTAAGGTTAGCATTCGTGTCTTTGTCCTTTGTATGTTAAGTCTTATATCATGGAATGTTAGGGGGATGTGTTCGGTTTCAAAACAACAGGGGGTGAAGGATTTGATGCATAAAGTGAATGCGAAGGTTGTTTTTCTATGTGAGACAAAATACAGAGGAGTGTTTTGGTCATTATTCTAGACTCTGGGGGGTGTTAATTTTGATTTTGTTAGTGTGGATGCTGTTGGCAATTCTGGGGGAATGGCGATGTTGTGGGATACTGATCTCATTACAGTGACTAATAAAGCTTATGGTAATAGCTGGATTGCTGTGGAGGGTTTAACTAAGGATAACCTTGATATTGGCTTCTGTGGCGTGTATGGTCCGGGTTTGGTAGAGGACCGTATCAGTTTGTGGGAATTCTTATCTTCTCTAGTGCGGGGCTCCCGAGGGCATGGATTGTAGTAGGTGATTTTAATGAGGTTCTGGAGTCCTCAGAAAGGCTCAGTGGAAGGATTTGTGCTAGAGGGGCCCGAGCTTTGGCCAAGTTTGTTGAGGATGCTCAGTTGTGCGAAGTTGAATTGCAAGGAAGAAGGTTTACGTGGGGGAGTTATAAGGCTGCCAGTCGAATCGATAGGGCATTCATTGACCCTGTTTGTTATTCACTCTTCCCATCAATCAAACTTTGGGCAGAGGAGAAGGGTGATTCTGATTATTTCCCCATCATCCTTGCTCAAGAATTGAGGAATTGGGGGGCTAGGCCTTTTAAATTCCTAAACTGCTGGTTAGAGCACTATAACATTGAGGTAGTTCTTAAATCGATGTGGGAAGAGGCTTGTGTGAAGTCTCCAGGGAAGTTTAAATTACTTAAGAAGCTGGGTTCACTCAAACAGTCTCTTAGGATATGGAACAAGAATGACTTTGGATACATTGAGGAGGAAGTCAAGGTGTTGAGAGGTAAGATTGCTTCTTTTGATAGGATTACTGAGACACGTATGTTGAATGATGGTGAAAGGAACCAGATGGTATGTTGGAAATGTGATCTTGAAAGTCGGCTAAGGCATCAAGAATGTTTGTGGAGGTAGAAATCAAGGGTGAATTGGCTACGTCTTGGCGATAAGAACACTAGCTTTTTTCATCTTAGTGCCGCGAACAGGGGGCGAAGGAACTCTATCAGGCAATTGATGGTTAATGGCCATATGGTGGAAGACCTAGTTGAATTAAAAAAGGAAGCTAGAGGATATTATTAAAGAGTTTTTGAATCAGTAGGCCAGGCGAGTTTTAGGTGGGGTAATATTCCCACCAAGGGGATTTCCAGAGCAAGCTTCGGAGTTGGAGAGACCCTTTTCGAAGGAGGAGGTTAAAGAGGCTATTTGGAATTGTGATGGAAATAAGGCCCCGGGCCCAGATGGATTTAATTTTAACTTTTATAGAAAGGCTTGGGATTTAATTAATGAAGATTTGATGGATTTGGTTAACGAGTTTCACAAATCTGGGAGACTGCCTTGTGGAGTCAACAGTGGTTTCTTCTGCTAATCCCTAAGAAATCTGATGCGCAAGGTCTTGATGACTTTAGGCCCATATGCCTCATTCATGGAATATATAAAATCATTGCTAAGATGTTTGCCAAGCGATTGAGGAGTGTTATGCATGAAATTATTAGTCCTAATCAGCATGCATTCATTGAAGGGAGACAAATACTTGATTGTGTGTTATCTGCTTCAGAAGTCATTCATCAGATTAAGCGATCCAACCATAAAGCTTTTCTTTGGAAGATAGATTTTAGAAAGGCGTATGATACGATGGGAATTTCTTATGGATATCATGTCGAGTCATGGAAAAAATGGATTTGGGGTTGTATTAGTTATCCTAAATTGGCTGTTCAGATAAATGGGTGCCAGACTGATAATTTGACAGCATATAGAGGTTTAAAACAAGGTGACCTCTTTCATCCTTCCTATTTAATATTGTTGCTGAGGGTCTCACTTGTATGTTCAATCAGGCTATAAGGAATAGAATTGTCCAAGAATTGCGAGTAGAAAGAGTGTCATGTTCCTTACTGCAATTCGCAGATGACACTATCTTCTTTTGTCCGGATGATGAGGGCTCTATGCTTAATTTGAAAAGGGTCTTGAGATGTTTTGAAGAAGTGTATGGTTTAAGTATCAACTTCCATAAAAGTAGTTTAGTGGGAGCTAATATCTCTAATCAGAGAGTGAATCAGATGGCGGGGATGTTGCTTAGTAAATCCGAATTCTTGCCTATAACTTATCTGGGCCTGCAGCTGGGAAAGAACATGCATCGAATCAAGTCCTGGGACCCAGTGATCGCAAGAATTAGGAGCAGACTTGCTGCTTGGAAGGGCAAATTTCTATTTCTTTCTATTGGGGGGCGAGTGACAATGATCAGAGCTGTTTTGTCTAACCTTCCTATCTACTTTATGTCTATGTTCCATGTGCCTTGTGGTGTGGCTAAGAAGATTGTCCGAATTCAAAGGAATTTTTTTTGGGGTGGAAGTGATGATAAGAGAAAGATGTGTTTGGTTGCGTGGAGTAAAATTGCTAAGCCAAAGATTCTAGGTGGAATGGGAATCGAAGATATTCTTCTGAAGAATCGTTGCTTGTTGTTTAAATGGCTTTGGAGATATATCAGCATGTCTCCCTCTCTTTCTAATGAACCTGTCTGGTCTCAGAATGTCAGTTCAGTTTACAGAACAGAGTCAGCTTCCTCTTGGCCCGTGTTCAATGAAGCTTGTTCCTCACTTGTCTGGTAAAATATTGTTAAGTCAGGGGAGTTGGCGCATGGAGGTTTGGTGGGATTAAATGAGAGTATTTTGCTGGAGGTTAAGAATGGCAGGTCTTGTAGGTTCTGGATTGATAAATGGTGTTGGGAAGGTGCTCTAATGGATCAATTTCCTAGGTTATTTGATATATCCATTAATAAGTTTGCATCTATTGCTGATATGAGAAGGGTGGTGGATGGCCATATCCAGTGGAATTTTAGTTGGCGTAGGAGCCTGTTTGTTTGGGAAGAGGAGTTAGTGGAGCAACTTACTAGTCGAATCAGCTCTGTGGTCCTCCTTTCGGATGAGATTGACAGATGGAGATGGATTGAGGATGGGAAGGGTAGTTACAGTGTTAAATCTGGATATGAGTTTATCTGCAAAAAGAGGTTTAGGCCTAGTGGTGTTCCGTGGGTTTGGTTAGGATGCGCCCCGTATAAGGTGGAGTGTTTCTTATGGCTAGCCCTGAATAATGGAATTGCTGTCAAGTCTATCCTTCTTAGGAATAATCTAATCTCATGGGAGGATGCTTTCTGCCCCTTTTGCTAGGAGGAGATTGAGGATAGGGATCACCTTTTTGTTCATTGTAGGTTTGTCTGGAGTGCGTGGAACAAGTTATGTCAATGGTGGGGAATCTATTGGTGTACGCCTTTGTCTCTTGATGATTTTTTCTGTCAGTGGATGGGTTTATCTGGTTCGGTTACGGCTCGTGCATCATGGATGTTTTTGTTCTATACAGTTATATGGCACATCTGGTTGTTACGGAATAAATTAGTTTTTGAGTCTAAAGCGGTGGATTGGGAGTCGTTTCGGGTTTATGTACTTCATAGAGCACTGATGTGGTTCAAGGCCCATCAGCCTTGCTTTCCTTTTGATTTATCAGCTTTAATTATCTGTTCTGATAGTGTTCTAGAATGGAAGGGCCCCTCTGTCTAGTTTATTTCTGTGTAATTGTATGTGCTTTTTGTTGGTTCGTTGTTGCTAGGTGTTATCTAGTATAGATAGGTATCTGTCATCATTTTGATGACGTTTTATGTATATCCTCTATTCTATTCAATGAAGTTCGTTCATATCAAAAAAAAGTATTTTGCCAATCCTTCCTAGTTTCTGCTATGACACCTTTGTCATTGTGTAATGTCTCCCCCTCTTCCATAGAAGTTGTTACCGCTAAAAACCCCAGAAGTAGGATTTCCAATTACTTAAATAAACCTCTACTCTACTTGTCAGGTTTGGAATGACGGTGCACTCCTCAAGTTTATCATCACTTCCTTTCAGAGGCGGACCAGGGGGGTTTTAGAATCTTCCATAATTTGTACAAATTTGGGCCCCCAAAAATTTGCTCTTATTAATTTGCCCTCCCCTAAAAGAAATTTCTAGATCCGCTTCCTATTGAAGGAAGGAGGGCTTTGTCAAATCATGGGGACCCTTCATCAATTACTGTTTTTGTGTGATATTTGCCTTTTTGTGCTAGCAAATCTGGAAGTCCCATTCCTTTTATCACCCATTTTTTACATGATTATATATTGTATCTTTCTTGATTACGTACATATTTCCCATTACCAAAAACACAAGCACCAGCAGCAGTAAATGATTAATATATATAGATATATATAAGAAAAGATGTAGGTATCATTTTTTTGGCCTGGTTATGGCGGACCAAAATTTTTATTGAGTTATTTTTAGTATATATCTTTATATGAAATGGTGTTTATCCTAATAGTAATTAGAAGTTGTAAAATAAATTTGTGCTCATTTTATTTTTCGGCCCCAAAATATTTTCCTAAGTCCGCCATTGAGCACAGTGCTCTTTCCTGAACTGCAAGGGACATCCTTATGCTGCATGCGATTATTCAATGTGCAATACAAACAGTTTCCAAGATATGTTAACCCACAAACATTAACCCCACATATAAGAGAGGGTCAATTTTGGCGGATTCCTTTTAAGACCAATTTTTACTTGATTTCACTTTTTTTTTACATATCTTTCTTGAATATGCGTTTCCCATTACCAAAACACAAGCATCACCCAATCAATGATTTCAAATATATTACACGATATAGGTATCCTACTTTTGGTCCAATACAATACAAACAAATAGTAAGACATGTATATATAAGTCATGTATTGTCCAAGAAACTAGAGAGCAACAAGCAACCCCTCCATACACTTTTGCCCATATCTACTCCTTTATGGGTTGCAAAATGATTTTGATGGCAATAAGAGATAGATAGTAGTGTCAGGGTAATACGCAACAATCAAGAACATCACAATCATGAACATCAAAATATTATTTGTAATATAGTCATTCCTGGAACATCCAATTAGTTTGATGGGTTAAACACCTTTTTTATACCGAGAGTTTTCCTTTTGTCCCGATCGTATACCCCGGAGTTTCTTTGTCCCTTTTGTGTACTCCGAGTTTTACTTTTTGTCCCTTTCATGTACCTCGGGCAGCCCAAGCGATGACATGGCCATTTATCGGGGTCCACTTGACACGTGTCACAATTCTATTGGCAATACGTAGATATTATTATGGGTCCTACTTTATTTCTCAAATATTCTAGTTTGTGAGTCCCACAAAATTTCCCACATGGCACCAATGACATTATGCCACGTGTCAAGTGGACCCTGGCAGATGGCTATGTCATCGTTCGGGCTGCCCGAGGTACAGAAAAAGGACAAAAATTTAAACTCAGGGTACAGAAAAGAGACACAAAAATTCCGAGGTATACGATCGGAACAAAAGAAAAACTCGAGGTATATAAAAAGTGCTTAACCCTTAGTTTGATAGAATGAAGCGGAAAAGGGATGTTTTTCTTAGCACTCAAGCCAGTATCTCTTGGTTGATAGCAGGTAGAACTTATCTAAACCTTCCAGCTGCCTCCACTAGAGCCCTCTTCCCCCGTCTGAGTTTGCTGCAACAAATTAAACAATAACAAGAGTAGGCCAGTAAGTACCAACCAACCCAAAAAAATAATATCCAGAAATATTTCTAGTTAATACTAAATAATAAGTGATATGTCATAATGAATGCATTTAATTGATTCTTCTAGTAAAAAGATTTATCATAATACTCTTCTAAAGCAATAGCAACTCATTCATGGCATATGGTGTAAAGAAACATCACTAGTTAATATTAATAATAATGAAAAAAATTGAACTCAAATTTTGTCTGTTTCTTCTTTCAAAGGATTCATGTTGTAAACTCTTTTTTATTACTTTTACAATATTTCACAGTTACTTATACATGTTGCTTTAAGTTACCAAACAAATTTTTATTTTTAAAAATTTGTATTATCATAAGGGTTAAATAATATAAGATTTATATGTAGTAACAAAATAGATTCAATATATAATTAATACAAAAATTTAAGAATAAAATATTACACAAAAACATTTAATAATATTAATGTAATTTATTTTATTAAGTGAGTAAGAAACACATGGTTAGAAATATTTACGGAAAATTTAGAGATGAAAGTATGAGAAAAATAGTTAATAGTTTACATATTCTGATATAATGAATTATTAAACTTATAGAAATATTTTACTATATTATATATCAAAAAAATAAATTGAAATCTACATGTGAGAATAAAGAGAAGAGGCAAGGACAAGAGGATCAACGTCAATTCAAAAAATATGTCTAATAAAAATTAAGAAAAGACATATATATATATATATATAAGTGTTAAAATTAAATACTTTATGCCTTATATATCTTGAAAAATTATTAGACAATAAAGAACAATAATCAAGTATAAGAGCGTGACATACTTGAATCCATACTCGAGTGTTGCTTGTAAAGGATCGGAAGCTTCCAAGATTTGATACCAATGTCTTAATGTGTTTTCTGTAATGGGGGTAGAGAAACTGATGTTAGAATAATCTTGGAGACCATAATCCTCAATAATATTTCTTATATAATCGGTCAACTAGGGTACCCATAAAATCATAATTACAAGTATTGAGTTTCTACATATAAAAATCCATAACAATATAAATGTGTTTAGAGCCCAAGAATATATCGCCCCATATAATTAGATAGTTTATAATATAATTGTATTTGATAATACAAGCTCATAGTATAAAATAAATCTAAATACTAAATTATTTATATAACGGTACAAAATTTTATAATTGAGAAGTATTAATACAAATTAATAAGAGAAAAATGGTTACAAAAGAAAATATTTGTAGAAAAATATAAAGTTTGTGAAGAAAAAATAATAAAATATCTACCTCTTTTTCATGAGTTATAACTATTACTCATATCACAATTTTATTTTAAAAATTGTAATCAAACCAATAATTTTAAGTTAGAGTAGAAAGGTTACCACCTTACTGGATTTATTCTTAGTGTGTTAACTATATTTAAACATCATTTTATATTTATTTTTATATTAACAATAATTAACTTATAGAATAATTTTCATCAAAAAAGGATTTATAGACTAAGAATAAATTGAAAAAGGAGGATAGGGATTTAGAAGGAAACCTGGGAAAAGGTTTATCTCATACCACCCTGATGAAGTCTTGTATTGGTAAGTGATCTTGGGAATGTGCTGAAGGTAGGGATGATCCACACCAGTTCCCTTAATGAGATGCTCTGCAAGATCTGCCAACACCAGTTCTTGAAGGTTGGTTAGATACTTGATACCACGAGGGACCTCCGTCAGCATTCCACAAGCCTGAATGGTTAACTTTTTGATTCCTGGCATGACTCCCTTGGCTATAGTTATGCTTTGCAGATTAGAGCATCTATCTATCGCTAACCACTCAAGATTGCTGAAGCCGTTCTTGAATTCCAGGTGTAGCCCTTCATACACTTTGACAAGCTCAAGGCGCCTTAAATTTGGCAGTTCTTCAAGATGTGGGAGTGGATCATTTGCCAATCTAGACCGAAGCAAGCCCAAGTGCCTCAGGTTCTGAAGTGACTTGAACCATTGCGGGATATTCTCCAACTTACCAAACAAAATGAGCTTTTCAAGGAATGGAGGGGGTGATTTTAATGCTTCCAGACAAAGGATCTGATCCTCCTTCGCTGCCTTGATGGATAACCGGCGAAGCAGATGCATTTTTTGGATTGCAAAGCACAGGTCCTCTTCATATGAGCCTTCAATATTCGAGATAGAAAGTCTCACCAGTTGAGTCATGCTTCGGATCTCCTTCACCACAATGCTATTGGCTTCAACATAGCTAAGAACTTGCAAGTTAATTAAGGTGTTCAATTTTGGAGGAAATCGTGTTCCAAAAATTTCGAAGTCAAGATACGTTCCATCCTTCAGTTGACTGGATAGCAAGAACCGCAGGTTTTTCAGATCCACAATTCCATTTGGAAGAGCCTCAACCTGAGACCAACGAAGGTTTAAAGTTTCGAGGTTGTACAATCTTCCAATGGATTCTGGCAAATTTTTTATCCTAGTTTTTTCCAGATTCAAATACCTCAGATTGAACAAGGTGACGATGTGGTCAGGAAAGGTTTCTATAGGAGCACCTCGTAGGTCTAACACCCTCAAGAGCTTAAAACCAGACAGGAACTTATTAATCATAGTTGAATCAATACTTCCACTCCCAAAGAGAAGAAAGGACCGAAGTCGTGTCATACCTTCCCAGGGTTCTTTTTCTGCCCGACTTGCATTTGCATGGATTGATAGACGGCGTGTCACACCCACATCTGGTCTTGCTCCTATCTGTTCACCACCATATATAGCACAAATTTTTTCTTCCTTAGATTTTGAAAGTGCAAGCTCCCGCAGCATATCGTGCATTCTGACATTTTCCGGTAGCCCATACTTGTCGGTTTCTACCACTTGAAGCAAGCTTCGACCAATTAATCCTTTAAGATACAGATCGGCAACTTCTTCTGGGGTCATTCCCTTGACCTGCTCAATAAATCCCTCTGCCATCCACAATCTAGCAAGTCTTTCCCTCTCTATTTCATAGTCTTCAGGGAATAAACAACAGTATAGAAAGCATTGCTTCAATCTGTAAGGCAGATCATCGTAGCTCAATAACAAAATGCTTTTGATAGGTTGAAGCATACTGTTATTGCTCAATTCCCAATTAAGGCCATTATACGTTGCCTTCCATTCCAACTCTGAGCGTTTGGTAGAGAAGAGACCACCCAAAGACACCACTGCAAGTGGAAGGCCTTGGCACTTCTTGACAACATCTTTCCCCAAATCTTCAAGCTCTTGCGGACATATGCTGGCATTCCATGGGAAGGCTTTCATACAAAATAAGGTCCAAGCTTCATTCTCTTCCATTGGTTTGATGTGGCGAATATTGCTGCCAACTTCAAAAAAGTTTGCTGCTACGTCCTCCATCCGAGTTGTAATGATGACCCGACAACGGTGCCAGCTATTTTTAGGGAGTGCAACTTTGATTTTATACCAAAGCTGTGCATCCCATACATCGTCCAGAACGACCACATATGTCTTGCTTTCAAGGTAGTTCGCAAGCATCTCTCCCAGCTCTCTATAACTCATTGTAATCAAATCCGATGGAACTGCTTGCTTGGCTGCTTGGAAAAATTGCCGGCTGAGGCTCCTGAACAAGTCTTCGATGGAGTAGGTTTGGGAGACAGTAATCCAAGCACTACATTCGAAATGCCGCTTTACACTTTTAGAATTGTAGGCCTTGGCAATAAGAGAGGTCTTCCCAGACCCCCCCATCCCCACCACTGAAATGGTTGTTCTTTGCAGTTCTCCAGCGGTCAGCAATCTGATCAACATTTGATGCTCATCTTTGAAGCCTACAAGATCATCATCTTTCAGGAAAAGAGCTGATTCTCCATATAGCACTCTGTGGGGATCAGACGGAGAGCTTCTACTGCCTTCCACACGCTCAGTACCATAGCGTCGGCTCCTCTTCGATGTGTCATCGATCCTAGTTTTGAGATTCCGAATCCTGGTGGCAATGTCACGTCTTGCCAAAAGATCTCTCGGAAAGGGAATGGCATGTCGCCTGTTTACGGAGTACAAGTACTCGTCGATGATGTCTTCAACATCATAGGCCAAATCCCTGACCTCCGCGACCCAACTCTTCTCTTGTTCGGTTAGGCGTCCCCTTCTGCCGCAGTCCTCCAAGAAAGGTCTCATAGTTTCTAGTTCACGCTTGATATCTTGAAGATCATCACCGACTCCTCCAAGCAATGAAGCCTCACCCTCTAGAACAGAAATTATTTTGGCAATCACTGCCTCTGGAAATACTGCCATGCTTCTTTTTGTTTTTTTCTCCTCTCCTCCTGTATCAGTGTTATTAGATCCGTAAGTAATTTATGTTTGCTGGGTAACTGTGAGGTTCCATAAGTTAGTGGAATACAAACCTTGGTGTCTCACCAAGTCAACCGCAATGCTAGTGGAAATGGAAATTGCTTTAGAAGAGAGCTTCTGCAAATAGGGAATGAATTCAAATCAGTTACTTCCACAGTGGACAGCCTTGATGCTTATGAAGGAATCTTCTACTTTATATATATATATATATATATATATATATATATGATAACTCATAAAAATAACTGGTATAAGTCATTTATTATGGACTGTGAATGTTACGAATTTATGTACTAATACCCTTTAGCAATAAAAGATTATAGTGATAGAAACTTATTATAGATTTTCAAAATAGTCTATTAAAATATGCCAAATCCCTCTGGATTTTAAGATAATTATATACAAGCAAAAGTATTGATAACGAATATAATTTTTTTGTTAAGAAATTATGTCATGTAAAAAGGTAAAACATTTTGCATGCTGTATATAAGTGAATGTACCGTAAGTTGAAAGTTGCTGATACAACAGTAATTAGCAAAACAAAAATAATTATAGAAAAATGTAAAACTATTTTTGTTTCCATCATAAGTCAAAATGTATTTGAACAAGTGAATAAAGAAAAAATTTATTATCATATAAAAATCTAAATCTATAATAAAATATTAAATATCAAAAAAGAAGTTAACTAAAACTTTACCCACTTATAATAACCTGCAAAAACTTAAAAACTATGGATTTATTTTATGAATGAGAATTTATTTTATGTATGAGAATAACATTAAATGTTTATAATGAAATCCTAAATATAAAAGACAAATATAACCTTTTCAGAAAAGTATGATGTCTCTTAAAAATATAATTGACTATGATTAATTTTTTAAAGAAAAGAAGAAAAGATTAACAAATTGAAAGTAAGTAAGGAAATTAAATTAGGTTAAATGAAGTGAATATAGATAAATTTTAAAATATAAACATGATGAACTTGTCAAGAGAAGTTAAAATAAAAAATACATTAATATAATGATATTTTAATATAAAAAATACTTGAAGCATGAAAATTATTAAGATATGTATAAAAAATAGAAAGTAGAAGTACTACATAATTAATATAAAATGTCAAAAAAAATCCAGGTCTAATGTTAAAATAGAGAAAAAAATATAACCTAATAAAAAGGAGGTGAATTGTATAAATCAAAGGTGTTAATACAAGTAATAATTAAAAAATTATTTATAAAAAATAGTTATATATAGATGTAAGGAAAATTATATTATTCATACTCTTCTAATTAGCTAATAAAAAATAATACTCAAACTTTAACATTATAAACAATTAAGATATTTGTGTAGGCAGACAAAGATAAAAAGAACAAATAATTTTAAAAAACAAATTGCATAGTTGATTGAGTGAAGTTATTTATGGAGGGAGGGGAATGCTATAGTTTAATGAACTAACATTGACGTAAAAACACATAGTGACTGAAAATTATTTTAGTAAAACCTAAATTTACATAGAGGAAAGGAATAAGAAAAAGAGTAAGACTAAAAAATTATAAAAATTCTTAAAAAAACCATGCCTTTTGAAACTAAAATAATATTTAATCAAGAAACTAATAATAAAATATATACTTTGTACAACATAATTCATTCAAATAAAAACAATAAAAATATGAGAAATCTAATGTAAAATTATGATGAATGAATGATTTAAAGTTAGGAAAAAATTATACATACTCCATATTATTTGATTTATTTATAAATTAAGATGATATGAAGGTTTGTACTTATTTTTTATATCAGTAATTATCAAGTTTTAGAGACTAATCTTACCATATATTATTATAACCACGTGCATGGTAAGTGCTGAAAAAACTAGTAAAAGAGAGAGGACAAATTAAGAAAAATTATTCGTAATAAGCACTATTTCCTCGGCTCAGACTAATTTCAAAGTAAAATTAAAACCAACACATCTTCAGCAGTTCATCCGTAATTGGTGAAAGTAATCACAGAAGACAAAGAAGAATTCCTAAAGTTTTACCAACTACTTCCACAATTTGTATTTTAGCAGGAAAAAAAAGAAGAAAGGAAGAAAGAATTACCTTAGTATAGCTTATTCGTTGACGAAATGTATAGATAGATGACTGGCATTCACAAGGCTTAGCTGCTACAAAAATTATGTCTATTTTATACTCTCCTGCTGCTTCTTTTCCTGTACTTGGAAAATTATGTCTACTTTATACTCTCCCGCTGCTCTCTTTTCTTGTCTTAATTATTTGCAACTTGTCTACAATAATCGGTTGGCCTCACAATTAAACTTACATAGGAAATTGTCCATGAGGTTCAAGGTATCTTCTTGTGCACTTGATTTAGGTACTTTCAAGACTTGGCTCACCAAAATTTCACATATGGGTGACATAGACGACTCAACAAACTCTTGATATTGAACCGTGTGGACTCCTTCCTTCAGGTTTCTATTAAAGAAATGATTCCGTACATATCTAATACTAATAAATCATAGTAGTGGTTGTGCGGTTAATTATGTGGTTAAATCTAGTACTAAAAAATCAAAAAAAAAATGGTCTATTTTCTTGTCTTAATTATATGCAACATGTCTAAAATAATTGGTAGGCCGCACAATTATTAATTTATCAAAGGAAATTGTCAATGAGGTTCTACACCCAGGAAATTGTCCCCATACTGATTTAGAAAATAAGTATCTCCAAGTTGGTCGTCAAGGCTACTCCAACTTTGGCTCATTTTTGTTTGTTCGTTACATCTCAATTCTGACAACTTCGCTCAACTTTGGCTCTTTTGTAAACGCATCTCCAAGTTGGTCGTCAAGGCTACTTCAAGGTATCTTCTTCTTCCATGGATTTCTATTTTAGAAAAGATTCCATACATATCTAATACTAATAAATCATTGTAGTGGTTGTGCAGTTGTGAGCGGAAGTCAATTAATCATAAATTACTTCCATAAGTGAGTTCATGACCTTATCATGGGTTTAATATAATTTGCAGACACTCTAAATGGTAATGCTAAATCCACTTAGTTTCGAAGTGATGTCGAGTGGTTCGTTAAAAAAATGGTTACATTAAAACGCCAATTGTACGTTAATTATGAACACATCTCCAAGTTGGTCGTCAAGGCTACTTCATGGTATCTAATTCTTCTTCCCTGGACTTAGTTGGTTTCTATTTAAGAAAGGATTCCATGCATCTAATACTAATGAATCATAGTAGTGAACGTTGTGCAGTTGTGAGCGGAAGTCAATTAATCATAAATTACTTCCATAAGTGAGTTCATGACCTCAACATGGGTTTAATATAATTTGCAGACACTCTAAATGGTAACGTTAAATCCAATAGTTTCGAGGTGATGTCTAGTGGTTCGTTAAAAAAAATGATGACATTAAAACACCAATTGTACGTTAATTATGAACACATCTCCAAGTTGGTCGTCAAGGCTACTTCAAGTTATCTTCTTCTTCCCTTAATTTAATGTAACTTGTTAAAATATGGGATTCTATGCTGAGCTTGATCCACCTGCTTCCAACCCTAATAGGAAACTCCTTGCCTCGAATAAGTCCTTTTTCTCCTTGCCTTGGGGTAGGTCCTTCTTGCCTCAATTAGATCTTTGGGTTTTGCTAAAGGAAATAAAGAAAAGGGCCTGGGGATGCCTTGAGTTAACCTTCCGATGCCTAAGTAAGAAAAAAGAGGGTGTTTAGAAAGAGTATTGGGAGGAGAGAGGATGAGAGTGAGTTTTTTTTCTGGCGTCTCAATTGTGTGTTGAAAGGCATACCTTAGCCCCATACTTTTAGGAAAAAATGGGTGGAGCAGCAGGAGTTGAAAGTCTCCTCAGCTCCTTCTAGTGCTTAGAAAGATTTTTCTAGTACTTTGTTCTTTAAAGACCTGTCTCCTCAACATCCTTAGCTGAATGACTTGTCTTCTCAAGGTTCTTAGCTGGACTAAGGGATAAGGTCGTGATTCGTTGTTTTATGGTAGGGCTGCAAATGAGCCGAGCCGAGTCGAGCTTTTGATGGCTCAGGCTCGGCTCGTGAAAATTTAACCAAGCTCAAGCTCGGCTCGTGCTCGTCTCGAGTCTATATACTAAGCTCAAGCTTGGCTCGTTAAGATTTTGGTAAGCTGAGGCTCAGCTCAAGCTCGGCTTATTTAGTGAGCCTTGTTGGGCTATAAACGAGCCAATAATTACAAGTCAAGGTCATGAATTTTTTATTAATAATTTAACTAATTAATATTTTTTAAGAAAGATGATGGATTTATTATATTCAATAAAAATTAAAAGTAACTCATTATTCCAACTTCAAGTACTTAAAATAAAAATTGATATAAAATTGAACAAAGTAATAATCTTAATTTGTTGATTATGACCTAGTTAAGTTACTTTATTATCCAAATTTCAATTTAATTGAATCTAATTTATAAGCTTTTTTTTTAAAAAAACATGACTTATGAATCTCTCACAAGCTATCGAATCAGCTTAAACAAGCCAAGCACACGAGTCTTTAAACGAGAACCTAAATGAGCCAAGCTCACGAGCTAACGAGTCAATTTTCAACAAGTTTGGGCTCGACTCATTTAGTTTCGAGTTTTTTATAAACAAACTCAGGCTCGGCTCGTTTCTTTAACGAGTTAGGCTCGAACGAGTTATTATCGAGCTGAGCCTTGAGCCGTTCGCGACCAGCTCGGCTCATTTGCAGCCCTGGTTTATGGTAAGAAAATACCATATGTCATTATAACTAATACTCTTGGAATTTATACAACATAAATAGTAATAATCCCAAAAATTAAGACAACCAGTTTATGCAATCAGGGTTGTCTTACAATTCAATTCCCAATTTATAACTATAATTTAAGATAAATTTGGAAGAGGAAGGAGATAGGAAAAAATAATAAATAAAAGAATGACATATAAAAACATGAAAAAGGGAGAAAAGCAAAAAAATAATGGAAAGGAAAGAGATTAAAAAAATCAATGGGTAAATTTTTTTGTAACTGTACAAATTCTAATTTTAGAAATGATAATAAAAAAAGATGATGTGGAAATTTTTTTTTTTCAATTAAAATCATTCAATTTACACATGTGTTTGTAAGATTCTTTTAGTAAGTTTCTCAAAAAAAAAAAATGCTTTTAGTAAGAAACTATTTATACACTAACAGTGTTGATATATAATTATACAATAATGCTACAATTACAAAAATTTTCTTACTAAAGACTTTTATAAACATATGTGCATGTGCGAATAATTTTATTCGTATTCTACATCATCTTTATTTTCATTAATTATTTCTATAATTCGAGCTTTTATTATGTATAAAAAAAATCTTATCATTTTGACAATTTCTTTCCTTTCCAATTTTTTTTTTCTCATTCTTTCCCTTCTTTCTTTATATCTAGTTCGATACTGCATTATTGAGAAAGTAGTAAACCCCTACAAGCAACCACAACAACATATGATCAGTTAGGATTAAAGCTGGGAAAATGCTTCTGTGTCTGCTCTGCAATTTCCTATGAAGCAAAAGCAGGTGAAGACCACTCCAATTCACCAGCCACTCAGTCACAGCTCGACCACCAACTCGAGCTGGTTTCCTCTCCAAAACAGCGATTGGTAGATTCACAGGCTCAGTATCAAATAGGGGAGTGCACCTGCTGAGGTGATAAGACCAAGGGCCCATTTTATCTCAGAAACATGGAAAACATTTTATCTCGACCTATTTCTTTGGCTTTACTTCCAGTAGAATACCTCAAATATTTTCTTTTTTTTTCCCACTGGTATCCCGGGCCAGTCCACCTTTAAGGACATCAAAGGCACCAGACTAAATTCAACTCGACTCGGGTGGCGCACTTAGGTAATGGTGGGTAAGTCTGACCGGTTCGATTTCTAAAGCAAAAATTTGTGGATGATATGCCGAAGAATACCGCAGATCAATGCCATGTACAATTTTTACTGACCGGTTCGATTTCTAAAGCAAAATTTTGGGCCATGGATGCAACAGATTTAGTGACTCTTAAATAAAAAGACTGGGGAACATTTTCCATATATTAAACCACGAACATTTACCCCATGGATAAGAATGGGTTAATTTTAGGCGGATTCCTTTCATGACCAATTTTTACTTGATTTCACATTTTTTGAGAATTTTGATTATTTTGGCCCACCCTTCTCTAGAGCATCAATAAGTGTTGTGATCATAATTATGTATCACGCAGCCTGCAATAGTGCTTTACAACTGTTGAAGCATATTATGTCTCAATTTCATATGTCAGGCATATATGGAGCAATATGGAATTTAGTGGTATTCTAGTGTAGCTAGAGTACTAGGATTGTTATGCTAACTGTTAGGATTAGAATTATCATCAAAATCATGTTTATCACCTTCCACTACTAGAAAAACTGAGGATTTTTGTGAGGGATTTTTCAATGGATTTTGGACCTCGCAAAAATGCTCGTCGCTAAGCAATTTGTGAAGAATTTTGTGAGGGATTTTTCGCAACGGCTTTTGCGAGGGGAATCCTGTCACAATTGTGAGGATTGCCTTTCCCTTACAATATAATCCGTCACAGTGCCCTTTGCAAATTGTGAGGAACAAATCCCTTGCAAAATAAACCCTCACATATTCCCTTGCTAATTGTGAGGGAAAACTCCCTCCCAAACAAATCCCTCACACATTCCCTCACTCCCTCACAAACTCCTTAATTCTAACACTGCTCTTTTTTGCTTGAGGTGGTCGATCAACGGTTCTTGGGAATCAGTATATACATCGATAGAGTGATCAAGCCATTGGTGGAGGCAGGTGTGGATCCTGATATCTTCACCCTCAGGAACTTAGCGGCCAATGGAGCTAAAAGTAGTTACTTGCTAAAGCACTTCCGCGCCATCAGTCGGTTCAGGGATGAGGATATGGACAAGGTTCTATCCATTGGTATTAAGTGGGGGCATCTTGTCGTCTCTACCAAAGAGGATGACTTTGATGGAGCCCTACAGATATTTGTTGTGGATGAGAGTGCAAACAATCAAATTAAGAAGAAGAACCCGGACAGCAGGGTGATCATAAGGGTTCCACAAGTTGGTATAGAGCTGCAGCCGTTTAATGTGCAAATGGTGAAGGAGATCAGGAGGATGGAGGCGTTAGGAGCCAAAAGGCCACAAAGGAGGTCCTATTCAAAAGCAAACTTGATGAGCTGGAGAATCTGTAGCCAGCAATAGCCCAGAAGTTAGAGAGAGAGAGAGAGGTGAAACAACTGTAGAAAATTTAAAGTAAGGAAGCCAAGACCTAAAGAATCGGGGTTGAAAAGTCAAAGTTTTTATTATATCTCCAGGTCTCGTTACAGAGGAAAACTATCAAAAGAAAGAGATGATGGCCCCGTAGCTATTGTCTATCCTGGCATTTTTTAACATTTCTTGGGTATTTATTCCATCAGGTGCACGTGCCGCCGATCCTACGCTTTCCGCCGCGCCAGTTCCCTCTTCATCCCGTGGTCCTTCGCACCTTTCGGTCCTTGCAGGTTCATGCTTCGTCCTTTCCTCCTGCTGTTGGCTTCTTCCTCACTCCAGCTCAATTGTTGGACTGTTCTCAAGGTACATGGGCTTCTTCCGGGCTATCCGGCCCTTGCACAACCCATTAGCAGCTGACATGGAAAGTTGGTGCGTCAAGGATATATCAATTGCCCCTCAAGTGAGGAGTTAATTTGGAGTTCTTTCTCTCCTTCTTTTTGAAGTTCAAATTAACTCGTCACTTGATAGTTCGACCCTTGACTTCTCGCATACGCCTCGTGTTCCACCAGGGAAAGTGTGTAGTTAGGTGTCCGTTCGTGCATTGTGTCCTCTCGCACGAGTGGTTGTTTTCTGCGGTTTTCATGGTAACTCCTTCTCTCTCTTTCTATTTATTTCATTTCTCTAACTTTCCCTTCTTCTCACTGAGCCTTAATTTCTCTGCCCCTGCCGCTCCTCGACTCGTTTTCCCCTGTGCTCCACTGCTGAAGCTTGGACGAATTTCTGGGTACCTTCCTCCTGCCCTCTCCTTTTTCTTTAAGCATGCGCTCCACTCAGGCTTTTTCCTTAGATGAGACTCAGCTCACCCTTCTGGGTGAGAAATTGATTCCCGAGCGAGAATTCCGTCGCTTCTACTCCTTAGGTTGTCTCTCGGAGGGCGAATCTTATAATACCGTTCCACCCCCCAACCAGTTTTTTTATGTTTACCATTCTCATCGGAGCCGGTGTTTCCCTTCCTTTCTCTAGGTTTCTCATTGAGCTTCTTAACACCTTGAATATCGCCCCCATCTAGCTTCAAACCCTTTCTTGGTTTTCTATTGCTGCTTTTGAGCAGTGATGTCGGATTTGCTTTGTGAACCCCTTTCTTGGAGTCTTATTTAGGTTTTTCCAAATCAAAAACCCTAGAAGGAACGCTAGCACCTCAGATCTGGTGTACGTCTGTAGGCGATCCAACTTAGGTCAACTGGAGGACATACCTAAGAACAAGAAGCCCTTCAAAAGGGGTGTGATCAAGATTCAAGTAAATAAGGGTTCTATGGAGGAACACTCAGGGTTTCCTAATAAAATTACCCCATTGACCCTGACGAGACTCATTTCGGCCCCCTTTCTCTCGAGGAAAATGGAGCTTATGCAGCCCTTAGGAGCGATCTGACCGTTCACTGTCCCATCGAGCTTACAAAGACTCGCGGCCTTGTGGCCGAGGTTCTATTGGGCACTAGAGGTTTTTCTCTTATTCTTTCTTTTTTTATTCTTCCTTCGAATTTTTCTACTTTCCATGCTCCATGGTGGTTCTAATTATTGCTTTGTTTCTGGTGCAGTCCTTCTTAATCGCAAACCTGCCAAACGAGCTATTAGCCACGCAGAGCAATCAGATTCCTCAATGGCCAGCGAGAAACGCTCCCGTACTCCCACCTCCTCTGACTTTGCCTCTGATCGTTCAAATCTAAGCGTTCCTCAGAGGTCGTTGAGGGTTCTACAGCTCAACCCACCGTTCTTAGAGGGGGTGGCGGTCCTTCCCGTCTTTAGTCTCTTCTGGAAAAATCTATGGGTGCGGCCAAGGTTCCCAGTATTCCCGCTCCATCATCTCGGACTACTCGGAGTAGAGTAAAGAAGGAGGCTGTCGCCGAGAAACTATCTTTGGGAAGTAGGCGCTCTGGTTTCAATTCTGGCTTTCGGATGGCTCACTCTTCCCCGGCTTCTAGTCCCACTAAGGCAGATTCCTCCACCGCCTCTCATCAAGAGGGTCCTTCTCGGTCTTAGAAGGTTCCTGTCACTCTTCTGACCAAATCCAAATCATCTAACCCTATTGAGTAACTTGATTTTCCCTTTCTTGTCAACGTTATGGAGGGTCCACCTGAGGGTCATCCTGAGCAGGCTCTGGCTATCTTTTGTGACAGGGTTTATGAAAGCTTCCCCGATCTCCGCTCCAAGTATCGAGGCATCATGCCCAATCTCTTCCCCAACTACATCTCCTCATTGACTCAGGTATGCATTTTCTACCTTGCATTTTCGATTTTGCTTCTATCTTTTGCTTCTAACTTCTTTCCTTTCTTTCTTTTCTTCTAGAGTGTCCTCATGGCGAATGCTATTGCCAAGTACAACCAAGAACAACCAAGACCTGTACTGCCAAAGGAAAGCTACTGAGGCTGAGAGTTCCAAACTTTCCAAGTCCCTCAAGCTGGAGAAGGATCACTATGAGAATTGCATTCAGGACTTATCCCTTGCTTCTTCTGAAACTGAGAAATACAAAACTATGCTTGGCGCCCTTCGGAAGGAGATGAAGGCTCTTCGCAAGACCTTCGACTCTCAGCTTTCAAATCTCCGAGAAGAGGACAAAGACCTTCATGAGGATGGTGCACCGTCGCTTGGTTTCCGAGAAGTATCCTGAGGATGAAGCCGGTTACTTGGAGCCTCTGGTCCTTGGACCTGACACCGCTCCCACTGAGTTCGTCGAGGGAGAAGTTGACGAGGAGGCCCTCACCGACCACCGCGAGAACCTATCTCCCTCCCAGACTTCTGCCACCATCCATGATTTGACTCTGGACATTACCCAAAAGCCAATGAAGGCTGCGAACCTTCTAGACCCTGATGCAGGCAAAGCTCCCGATACAGGTGACTCTGAGCTTGTTCGTACCCCCGACTCTTAGGGGATGAATTAGTGCCCTTTTGGGCATTTTCTTATCTTGTAGACCTTAAGTTCCCTGGTTAGGTCTTAGCGTTCTATATTTGAACTCTATGTTTCCATATTTCGTACTTTTTCTTTGTTATTTTCCCTTTCAATGTAAGGCTTCCAGCCCCTTTTTCCTTCAAGGATGATTTTTCGCATTTTTAATTTCAATAGCTTCGACCTTGACCACCTCACAGGTTTTTATTTTTCCCTTAGCGGCCCGATCGCTTCAGGGTTTATTCATGGTCTTTGCCTTGCTCCCCCTTTTTTGAGGAACTTAAGAGTTTTTATAGACCATTGGTCTCGGCCACCTCATGGGCCAATTTTTATATGGCCGCTATTCGAGCCTTTCTTTTCTCGGGCTTTTTATGCAAGACTCTACTAACTATACCCTAAGGTTACTAAATGAAAGGAAATGCATGTTTAAAGAAATATGGATGCTATGCTTTAACAAAAATGTGGAAAAGAAAAGAGATTCTTATTGATAATTTCATCACTGCTCAAAATACTCATGGCTTTCTGCCTTGATTGATTTTTACATTGGAATTCAAGCCATTCCTCATCTTTCAGCCCCTCAGGCCTACTCTCTATCTGGCATGTGAAACAACTTCAGGTTCTGGGAGTTCCAAGTATGAGTTAACAACTTGCCGCTTTTCCCTTCCAAGTGGGAAGATCCTGCTGATAATACCCTAGCAATCCTGAAATATCCATCCCACTTAGGGTCCAGCTTCTTCTTCTTGGAGGCCTGTGTTGTTGCCTCCACTTTTCTCAGAACATAATCACCGACCCTGAAGGTTCTAGATCTCACCCTTCTATTATGGTACTCTCTGCCCTCATCATATGTACCATGGCCCTTTCAAGAGCCAATTCTCTGGCTTCCTCCAGTAGGTTGAGCTCTAAGCTCATCAATTCTTCATTGGAACTCTGATTGAACCCTTAAGTCCTTACTGTTTTGATTCTCATTTCTACGAGCGTCACAGCCTCCATTCCATACACCATCCTATAAGGGGTTTCCACTGTAGTAGTCCTTTTAGTGGTTCGATAAGCCCATAACACTTCCTCCATTCTGTCTGCCCAGCTTTCCTTCATCTTTTCGACTTTCTTCTTAATACCCTCAAGGATAATTTTGTTGGCAACCTTAGTTTGCCCATTAGTCAGAGGATGGCTGGCAGAAGAGAACCTGAGCTCCACTCCTACCCCTGCACAAAACTTTCTCAGCTTCTTACTATCAAACTGTGGCCCAATATCGGTTATGATGGTGTAGGGTACCCCAAATCTGCTAAGGATGTTTCCCTTAAAAAACACAATGACCTTCTCCGAAGTTATCTTATCCAAGGCCACCGCCTCTATCCACTTGGTATAATAATCGACAGTTACCAACGCATACTTCTTTTTTCCCTTTGCTGTTGGAAAAGGGTCCCAAGATATCCATCCCCCACCGTGCAAAAGGCCAAATGGGCTCAATGTGGCATATTTCGTTTGGAGGGCACCTAGGTATCCTGCCATGGATTTGATAGGGTACACATTCCTTCACCAACTTCTCTGCCTCTTTTGTTACCGTGGGCCAATAGTACCCACTTCTCAATATCCTTCTCGCCAAGGATTTCGCCACAACATGCATCCCACACTTTCCTTGATGGATCTCTATTAATACTTGATGCCCCTCATCTTCTGTCAGGCACCTCAGGAGTGGGCTGTTGAACCCTCTTATGTACAACTGCTGTCCATCCCAAGCAAAGTTTCCCACCTTATGAAGTAGTCTCTTGGCGGTCTCAGGTTCCTCTGGGAGCCTTCCTTCTCTCAAATACTCAATGAACGGATCCATCCATGTGCTGGGACCCTTTATGGTCATCATCATCACCTTAGGTTCCACAGAGGGCTTATTAAGCTCTTCCATTAACACTTGTTGGGGCCACTCCATCTCTGGTTGCATAAGCATTTTTGACAGGGCATCCGCCTGGTGATTCTCAGCTCTAGGCACGTGCTTAATGTAAGTTTCCTAAGAGCTATATGACACTCATACAAAGGCTCATCAAGCAGCGGAAAGATAGGAAACTACCCTAGAACCACATGTGAGGCTACAAAACCGAATAACAATTTTACATACCTTATGTGGTTGAGGTCTTTCACTCAACTGAAGTACGGAATCAGCAAGAGCAAGACAACGGCCTGGCTCCTCTACGGTATCCACACGAATCGTGATCTTCCCGGAATCGTCACACGAAACCAAGAACGAGCACTCCCGGACTAATGTGCTAGCAACAAGTAACCGGAAGCCTTTTATGTGTGTGTTTTCTTCTATCTTTCACAAGGAAGAAGAAGTGAAGAGGAGGGGTTTTTGGTGCTCTGAAAACGTGCAAGGAAAGAGGGGAGGAAGAGAGTGATCAGATCACACAAATCTCCACTTATCTCTTGCCATAATGCATTAGTGGGTTAGGAGGCTAATGGCCAACACTAGGCCCCATTGATAATGACATTCATTATCCATGTTTCCACTAAAGCACAATCTGATAACACACACCACACCACTCAAGTCAGGTCAATAATTCAT
>JAKUCV010004690.1:50817-73453 GCA_028386065.3 Turnera subulata
TCGATGTTCTAACTTGAACATCGATGTTTAAGGAAATCTGCCTAGGCCTACAGCATGGCACATCGATGTTCAACTTTTGGACATCGATGTTCAATGCATTCTGCCAAGGCCAGACTACCTAGAACATCGATGTTCTAATTTGAACATCGATGTTCAGTGGTCTCGGCCAAGGCCAGCCTGATGACAACATCGATGTTCTACTTGAGAACATCGATGTTCTGCCTGTCAAATGCCTGAACGACTATCGTTCCTAAATCAAATTGACAATCAATTTACGGGTCGAACCTTTTGACCTTCTGCCTGGAAAACTTTGATTGACATCTCATATCAATCAACTACTCGGTTTTTCAAAACTCTTTTGACAAAACACTCAACATCAAACACATATACAATTGAAATTAAAACAATGATCATATATCACATCAATTGTACATGCATGAACATATCAACATATGCACATTTATCCGGTTCAGAGCTTCACAAGATGGCTCCGCTACAACTGTAAGTTTCCTAAGAGCTATATGACACTCATACAAAGGCTCATCAAGCAGCAGAAAGATAGGAAACTACCCTAGAACCACATGTGAGGCTACAAAACCGAATAACAATTTTACATACCTTATGTGGTTGAGGTCTTTCACTCAACTGAAGTACGGAATCAGCAAGAGCAAGACAACGGCCTGGCTCCTCTACGGTATCCACACGAATCGTGATCTTCCCGGAATCGTCACACGAAACCAAGAACGAGCACTCCCGGACTAATGTGCTAGCAACAAGTAACCGGAAGCCTTTTATGTGTGTGTTTTCTTCTATCTTTCACAAGGAAGAAGAAGTGAAGAGGAGGGGTTTTTGGTGCTCTGAAAACGTGCAAGGAAAGAGGGGAGGAAGAGAGTGATCAGATCACACAAATCTCCACTTATCTCTTGCCATAATGCATTAGTGGGTTAGGAGGCTAATGGCCAACATTAGGCCCCATTGATAATGACATTCATTATCCATGTTTCCACTAAAGCACAATCTGATAACACACACCACACCACTCAAGTCAGGTCAATAATTCATCTAATTATTGTACCAAAACGACCCTGGTTCAACCACGGTCCAACCACGGTCCAACCACACCCGGTCCAACCATGGTCCAACCACGGTTCAACCAACTGCTCGAATCAACGGTTCTTTGTGTGTGACCCTGTAGGCACTTGTAACGTCCGGCAATAATTGTAAAATTCTCATTTTACAATCATAAGCAAAGAGCGGCGTCTAGCAACACATCATTGCTACCCGAACGACAAGATCATTACTGATTCACTATGCCTCGAAATATGTCATCGTCCTTTCGTCCCATTATCAAGATCAAACATGAGACATGGAATATGCCACTCTCATATATGTCTAATCTATGTTTCTTGATCCCCGAGTTAACTGTATAAAACGGATACCCGTGATATCACCATATCACCTAATCCGAGCATGGCCATGCATTTAACAGTTCAACTCTATCAAGAAACCATATGATAATATACCCGTTATATGGGTCGGACGAATCCCCTCTTGATCAATCAAAACCCACTACATACTCGGCATATACCCAATGATTACCCTTATGTCCACCCAGTTACGGATGACTAGGAATAATATCAAAGTACATGATTCATATGTTGGATACCTTGACGATCTCAGGTCGGAGGACAATTACATCTATAAGAACCACTAATGACATACATATAACGTTCCATGTAGGGTTCTTATGTGGGTCGGTCCAGTCCACAAGTTCTCCAACTTGTACCCGTATGTAGAATTCATATCACATATGCAATTCTCAACATACGCTAGTCTTAATTTATTATTACAACCCGTCCATAATAATAATCGACTAGGGACATTTAAGAATATATCAAATATATAAACTAGGGTTATAAATATGTGCAAGTAATTATCTCATAATCATATTTATTGGAATAACCTCAATGTATATACATGACTACAATCATCCATAGATTGGCTTTTGGGCATATAACTAACACTTAACTGTTATGACGAGCCCTTTTTTCGCCATTTCATTCATCACATCTCGGACCCTCCCCAGGTATTCCGACAACTTCAGATCTTTTTGTTAGTGTAATGCCCAAAAGCCAATCATTGGATGATTATATTTTAAGTCATGTATTTTTTAAGGTTTTATTCTAATAAATATGTTTATCTATGATAAATACTTGCACATATTTATAACCTAAGAATACTTTATATTCTTGAAATGTCCCTAGTCGATTATTATTATGGATGGGTTGTAATAATAAATTAAGACTAGCGTATGTTGAGAATTATATGAGATATGAATTCTACATACGGGTACAAGTTACAGAACTTGTAGACTAGACTGACCCAACATAAGAACACTGCATGGACTCATGTTGTCATTAGTTATTCTTATATGTACTATCCTTAGACCTGAGATCATCAAGGTTCCTAACATGTGAGTCATATACTTTGATATTACTCTTGGTCATTCGTAAATGAGTGGACCTAAGTGTAATCATTGGGTATATGAAATAATGTGTAGTGGGTTTTGTATGATCAAGATGGAATTCGTCCAACCCGTATAATGGGGAGATTATCAGTTGGGCCCCTTGATAGAGTTGAACTGTAAATGCATGGCCATACTCGGATTAAGTGATATGGGGATATCATTTGTATCTGTTTTACACGGTTAACTCGGGGATCAAGAAATCTTAGACTAAACATATACGAGAATGACATATTCCATGTCTCGTGTTTGATCTTGATATAATGGGGCGAAAGGATAATGACATTTTTCCGAGGCATAACGAATCAGTACTGATCTTGTCGTTTGGGTAGCAATGATGTGTTGCTAGACACCACTCATTATTTATAATTGTAAATGAGAGTTTATAATTATTGCCAAATGTCACAAGTGCCTACAGGGTCACACACTTAGAGCTGTTGATTCGAGCTAGTGGTTAGACCATGGTTCGACTATGGTTCGACCAGGTTATTGAACTAGTGGTTAGACCATGGTTGGACCGGGTCGTTTTGGATTGATTTGGTTCATTAATTATAAGAATTAATGCCATATGATGTGTAATCCCATATATATGATGATATATATAGATAATGCTTAATGAAGCATTAAGGCATAGTGGAGACATGATTAGAGATAAGGCATAATCGTGATGGTTAATGCATGATGATGTTGGCCATTGTCTCATTAAAATATGCATTATAAGTGTGTATAAAAGGGTGAAGGTTTGATCAATTTTTCAGACTTAACACACTCACTTCATACTTGAGAAAAACACATCAAACTCTCTAGTCTCTAGCTCACAGAAATTCTGCAGTTAGCACTGCGGTTCGGGAGTGCTCGGGTTAGTGATCATGACAATTGCTAGTAGTTATCAACGGTTCGTGTGGATACCATAGAGGAGTCAGATTTCTATCTGGTTCTTGCTGATTCGGATCATCAGTTGAGTGAAAGATCTCGACCAAACCAGGTACGAAATTTTTGTTATTCGGTTTACCCCGTTTCACATGGATCCTCCATTAGTTCCGGGTTCTTCCGCTGCGCATATTGTCTATTAGTTTACATGCCTGGTTACTTACAGTGGTAGCGGAGCCTTTTGTGAAACACTAAACCGAATAAGTTGTTTATATGTATGATATGCTATATATGATGTGGCTTGATCATAATTGTATAAGCAACATAACTTGACCATAGTTTATTATGCATCTGTTGATTGTATGTTTAAACTAGATCATTATGATTCTCATATATGTGATATGTTGAAGTCGGATCCGTCAAAGGTGTTTGACAGTAATTTCTTGATTGGTATATAATATCAATCAAGGTGTGTTTCTAGCATAAAGTCGAATGAGTTCGATAAGGGGCCAAAACATCGATGTTTATAGGTAAACACGATGTTCTCTTCGGCCGAGTGGACAAAACATCGATGTTTAATGGTAGACATCGATATTCTTCTTTGCTGATTATCAGCCGAAGGGTCAAAACATCGATGTTTAATTGTAAACATCGATGTTCTCTTTGGTCGATAGTACGCCAAAGGGTTCAAACATCGATGTTTAAGTTCAAACATCGATGTTTAAGTTCAAACATCGATGTTCAAGTTCAAACATCGATGTTTAAAATTTAAACATCGATGTTCTGAATATTCGGCCAATTATTTAGAGTTCCGGAAACTTCAAACATCGATGTTTAAGTGTCATTATCGATATTTTGGAATTCAGAAACTTCAAACATCAATGTTTAAGTGTCAACATCGATGTTCTGAGGATTCGCAAACCTCAAACATCGATGTTTAAGTGTAAACATCGATGTTCTGAGGATTCGCCAACTTCAAACATCGATGTTCAATTGTAAACATCGATGTTCAGAAGGTTCTGCTGATTAGTTCGATGTTTTGCATGCTAGATAACATGTTCTTATGATCTTATTGATATATGAACAATATGTTGATTACTTGTTAACATGTTTATCCTTTTATAATCATGTCACATAGCTTGGTATTGATTATAAATGATGCAAAGTTAATGTATATGCGATATATGATCACATGCATGTTATGTATGGAAACAATTGTTGATGTAAATATTAAATTCCTATGTGTTGCCTTCCATTGATAAGCACTCATCTATGCTTAGATCAACACTTGGTAGGTTTACCAAAGCAAAGTTCCAATGTTTATCCTAGCAAGATGCGATGGGATAATTATAATATACAAATTGCTTGTTGTGGGTTGAACTTAACTGAGCCATCTCAATAGGATTGGGGACTTAGAGGCAAAGAGTTGAGATAAGTCTATGAGAAAGACAAGAACAAGAGTTGTTCACTCAACTATCCAAGAGTTACATGAGATGCAATTGACAAAGAGTTGTCTACCTAAATAACTATGATGTAAGTGATTAGCCAAAGCTAACTTATCTCGTAGTGAATATGGATCTTGGCCCACTTATTATCATCTTGACTTATATAGTGGGAGTATCATTTAATAAAATTCCTTTTTAAATGATTTTATACGTGACTCTGATTTGTGTGAATTGATTATTGTAGAATTATCATAGCACAAAACACAAGTACTATGTCATTACGATCAATACTTGAGAAGGAAAAACTGAATGGGAACAATTTCCTTAAGTGGCACCGTAATTTGAGGATAGTCCTCAAGCAAGAAAAGAAATTGTATGTCCTTGAAGGGCCTGTTCCTGATGAACCGGCACCTAATGCTCCTAGGGCAGAAAAGGATGCTTACAAGAAGCATGTTGATGAAGTGTTGGATATTGCTTGCCTTATGCTTATCACTATGGACTCTGAGCTTCAGAAGCAACATGAGAATTTGGGTGTTCTCGATATGATCTAACACCTAAAAATGCTCTTTGAAGAGCAAGCTAGGCATGAGAGGTATGAGACCTCAAAGGCATTATTCCAATACAAGATGGCTGAGTCATCACCTGTCAGACCTTATGTGCTCAAGATGATTGGATACATTGAGAGCCTTAAAGGCCTGGGTTTTCCTTTGCAAAGAGAGTTGGTCGTTGATCTTGTCCTGTAATCGTTGCCAGATAGTTATATCCAATTTTTCATGAATTTCAGTATGAATCATCTTGACAAATCTTTGTCTGCGTTGTTTAACATGTCGGGAACAGTTGAGCAACAGGTGAAGGCAAATAAATCCAACAGCATTTTGATGGTTGGAAATGGCAAAGGAAAGGGTAAAGCCAAGTTTAACAAGAAGAAGAAATCTGCCAAAAAATTTGGTTCATGTGCATCTTCTTCTTCACATATGCTGAAACCCAAAGGTGGTGTTGCAAAGGAAGGACAATGTTTCCATTGCAAGAAACCTGGCCATTGGAAGCGTAACTGCCCTATTTACCTTGAGGAGGTGAAGAAACAGAAGGGAAGTAAGACTTCCACTTCAGGTATTCTTGTTATAGAAGCTAATATATCTATCTCTGCATCATGGGTATTAGATACCGGATGTGGTACTCACATTTGTGTAAATGTGCAGGATCTGAGAAAGAGTAGAAGATTAGCAAAGTGTGAAGTGGACCTACGCGTTGGAAATGGAGCAAGAGTTGCTGCATTAGCCGTAGGGACTTATTATCTATCTTTACCGAGTGGTTTGGTTTTGGAACTTGATGGTTGTTATTATGTACCTACTATAAGCAGGAATTTGATTTCTGTCTCTTATCTGGACAAGAAGAGTTTTTCATTCGTAATAAAGAACAACTGTTGTTCTATTTATTTGAATGACATTTATTATGGTGGTGCATATTTAAGCAATGGTTTGTACGTTCTAAACCGAGAAACCCCAATCTATAACATTAACTCGAAGAAGGTTAAATTAAACGATTCTAATACGACATATCTCTAGCATTGTCGTTTGGGCCATATAAACGAGACTCATATTTCTAAACTCCATAAGGATGGGCTTTTAGACTCATTTGATTTTGAATCATATGAGACATGTGAGTCATGTTTATTGGGCAAAATGACGAAGGCTCCTTTTGCTGGTAAAGGTGAAAGAGCTTCAGACTTATTAGGCCTTATACATTCTGATGTATGTGGACCTATATCAACATAGGCTAGAGGTGGATTTCAATACTTCATTATATTTACTGATGATTATAGTAGATATGGCTATGTGTATATTATGAAGCACAAGTCAGAATCCTTTGAAAAGTTCAAAGAATTGAAGAATGAAGTACAAAATCAACTCAGCAAGAGTATTAAAATGCTTCGATCTGATCGAGGAGGTGAATACTTAGACCGAGAATTTCTTGATCATCTAAAGGAATATGGTATAGTATGACAACTTACTCCACCGGGTACACCTCAATGGAATGGTGTATCTGAAAGGAGAAATAGAACTTTGTTAGACATGGTTTGTTCTATGATGAGTCAAAGCTGACCTACCTTTTTTGTTTTGGGGACATTCTCTATTGACTGCTGCTTTTACACTTAACCATGTTCCATCTAAATCGATTGAAAAGACACCATATGAGATGTGGACTGGGAAACATTCCAGTTTGTCTTTTATGAAGATTTGGATTTGTGAGGCGTACGTAAGACATCAAGCATCAGACAAACTCGGCCCTAAATCTGACAATTGCCTTTTTGTTGGATATCCTAAAGAAACTAAAGGATATTATTTCTATAATCCCACAGAGCTGAAAGTGTTTGTTGCTCGTACTGCTATTTTTCTAGAAAGAGAATTTATTTCTAGAGAGATCAGTGGGAGAAAAATAGAACTCGAAGAAGTTCGAGCACAACAAGAAGCTATAGAAATTGAGATGGAACAAGGATAGGAACCACAAGTTGTTGTGGGTGAAAATCTTGTACCTATAACACATGGACCACGTACGTCTGGTAGGACTTGATATAAGCCTAAGAGATATGAATTTCTTTTGACTCATACCGAAAACGTGATGCTCAAGGATGAAGATGAGCCCACTTCCTATCACCAGGCTATTACGGGTTCAGACTCTATGAAGTGGCTAGAGGCCATGAATTCAGAGATGGAATCCATGTATGAAAACAAGGTTTGGACCTTGGTTGATCCACTTGAAGGGGTAAAACCCATTGGGTGCAAATGAGTCTTTAAGAAAAAAGACCGATACGGATGGTAATGCGATTACTTTTAAAGGGCGATTGGTTGCGAAAGGTTACAAACAAGTTCATGGTATTGACTATAATGAAACTTTTTCGCCAGTTACCATGGTTAAATCCATCCGGATTCTATTGGCTATAGCTGCATACCATGATTATGAAATATGGCAAATGGATGTCAAAACCGCTTTCCTTAATGGAAATTTTTTAGAGGATGTGTACATGACACAACCTGAAGGTTTTGTCACTCCAGAGAATGCTAATAAGGTATGCAAATTGCAAAGATCCATTTATGGATTAAAGCAAGATTCTAGGAGTTGGAATCTTCGTTTTGATGAAGTAATCAAACAGTTTGGTTTCATTAAAAATGAAGATGAGCCATGTGTTTACAAGAAGGTTAGTGGGAGCACTATCGTTTTCTTGTTATTGTATGTTGACGACATCTTACTCATTGGGAATGATATTCCAGCACTACAGTCTGTAAAGACTTGGTTAGGAAAGAATTTTACAATGAAGGACTTAGGTGAAGCTGCCTACGTGCTAGGTATAAAGATCTATAGAGATAGATCCAAAAGGCTTCTTGGCCTAAGTCAAAGTACATATATTGACAAGGTGCCTAAAAGGTTTAGCATGCAAGATTCCAAGAAAGGTTTCTTGCCTGTGTCACGTGGCATAACTCTCTCAAAGAATCAATGTCCTAGTACATCTAAGGAGAGAGAGGAAATGAGTAAGATCCCTTATGCATCTGCAATAGGATCTATCATGTATGCCACGCTATGTACTCGACCAGATGTCGTATATGCATTAAGTGTCACAAGCAGATATCAATCTGATCCTTAAGTACTTGAGATGAACTAAGGATACATTTCTTGTATACGGAAGCGTTGATGAGCTTGTTGTAAAGGGTTACACAGATGCTAGCTTCCAAACTGATAGGGATGACTTTAGATTGCAGTCAGGATATGTGTTTTGTCTTGGAGGTGGTGCTGTATACTGGAAGAGTTCAAAGCAAGAGATAGTAGTCGATTCTACCACTGAGGCTGAATACATAACTGCCTCTGATGCAGCAAAAGAGGCTGTTTGGATTAAGAAGTTCATAACTGAACTTGGGATGGTTCCAAGCATTCACAGTCCGATTGAGCTCTTTTGTGACAACAATGAAACAATTGCACAGGCTCAAGAACCTAGATACCACTAAAGTTCCAAACATATACTCTGACGCTACCATCTTATTAGAGAGATTATTGATAGAAGCGATGTGAGGCTGTGCAAAGTTCCTTTTGAGAACAATGTAGCAGATCCTTTAACTAAGCCGCTCACACAGTAGAAGCATGATGGTCATGCTAGATCCATTGGTATTAGAAACATGGATGATTGACTTGAGTGCAAGTGGGAGATTGTTAGTGTAATTCCCAAAAGCTAATCATTGGATGATTATATTTTAAGTCATGTATTTTTTAAGGTTTTATTCCAATAAATATGTTTATCTATGATAAATGCATGCACATATTTATAACCTAAGAATACTTTATAATCTTGAAATGTCCCTAGCAAATTATTAAAATGGATGGGTTGTTATAATAAATTAAAACTAGCGTAAGTTGAGAATTATATGATGATACAGCAACAAACCTAGAATCCCTCTAGATTCACCTCTGCAACTAATTGATCCCAAGATCTCCAATCTCCATTCAAACTAGGTTTTAGTAACCCTATTCTTCGCCTCCTAATCTCTATGGAATAGGCAACAAACAATGAGAATTACAAGGGGTTAATTAAACGCCACAAGAAAGGTTTCTTGATAAGTAAAATCAATCCCAAAGAATTAAGTAAAGAGAATCCCTCCTTTTGTTTTGATTGAATCCCTCAATCAAGAAGAACACCTTTGAAAAGGCAAAAACGTTTATTTTTCTCAAATTCTGAATTGTCCCCCGTCAATTCTAAAAATAAAAAGTACTTATAGTCCTAGCTAGGCCAAGTTGGCCAAACACTAACCCTAGTCAAATTGGATTTGACTTTTCCTAACCTTAATGGACTAGTACTAACCCAAAATAATAAAAACATCACTTAACCCAACAAAGAGTACTTAAGCCCACAAAATAAAGACCCAACTAATTATAATAAAAACCCAAGCCGAAATTAATATCCCAAGAGTAATTAAAAATCGGTAACTAAAAATTAAAAGCATAATATAAATGCGACAAGGCCCCCAATTGACATGAATAAAGTCGTCTTGGTCCTCTACCATTTATTGAAGTCGACTACTCCTCTAGGGTGATCAAATGGATGGTCTTCTCTTCAAGCTTGGCTTGCTTGATCTCTTGAGGTCCTTGTTTGAACCAAGCTTGAGCAAAACAGCTCCTCTTCCGGACCTTGGAGCAAGCCTTTGTGATTGCTTCTTGAAGTGCACCTTCTTTTGTGCTTGGTGCTGGTTTGTCTGCATCATTCCCCCTTCCTCAAAAAGATTCGTCCTCGAATCTAAACCTACAATGTCAAAGAGAGAAAGATAAGAAACATTAATAGAAACATCCACTTTTTGCTTACCATCCAAAGCAATCGCGTAGGTGTGGTCATGGATGCGCCTCAGTACTTGGAATGGTCCATCGCCTCCATCATCAATCTTAGAATTCCACTGCCTAAGCTCCTTGTAATGCACCCAAACCAAATCTCCAGGATGGAAAACTTGCACTTGGCGCCTTGGAGGTCTCTTTGGAGCTTGTTGAATGCGCCTTGGAGCTCTCTTTACTGGATTTTCGCCCCCACCTCTTCCAATTGCATGTGCCTTCCCCTTAGACTCGAGCTTGCCAATCTCAATTTTTCCTCCATTGCACAAAAATATTTTCATTTGGGGCCAAAGATCCCCTCCACAATAGTTTGATTGTGCCAGCTGTATGGCTTGTGAGTGAAGTCTTATGGTGCCATGTAGCAGCAACACTTTAGGACAGGCATCCTTGTAACACTGTAAAGAAACAACAAGAGAACTAAAAAGAAAAGGGTGAGTGTTAGCCTTAACCCACGCCTCCTTATACAAAAGTACAAACAATGTCTTCTTGTTCTCAAAAACATCCCTCACTTCTCTTTTTTTTGCCACTGAAATCTGGCTCTTTTGCCCGTTAATGTTCTCTCAAGAATAACAATTTTATTCTCTCTTTTGCCACTCAATTCACCATTATTTTCTCTCCTCTCTATGAAGGTGTCGATTGTACCCTTACCATTTTCTCTCAATTTTGCTCTCCTTTTGCAAAACCCTCGGCTTTCCTCTCAACCTCACTGAATTTGGGCATTGAGGCCTCTTTCTCCTTCTTCCAAGTCTCCACAGATTTGTGTATAAATAACTGGTCCTCACAAACATCCTGGGGAGATAATGGCGCAATAACCACCTTCCTCTCTTTCTCCTTCTTCCAAGTCTCCACAGATTTGTGTATAAATAACTGGTCCTCACAAACATTCTGGGGAGATAATGGCGCAATAACCACCTTCCTTTCACCCATGATGAATGTGTACCTATTCTGATGACCATCATGCAACACCTTTCTGACATATTGCCATGGTCTTCCCAACAAGATGTGACATGCCTGCATAGGTACAACATCACATAAAACCTTATCAGAGTACTTTCCAATGGTGAAGGAAATAAGTACCTGACCAGTCATTTTTGATCTCGCCACTATCATTAAGCCATTTAAGCTTGTATGGCTTTGGATGCTTTTGAATTTTCAGCCTCATCTTCTCCACTAACATGGTGCTCACAACATTAGTGCAACTTCCCCCATTTATGATCATGCTGCAGGGCTTGTCTTGCACTAAACACCTAGTGTGAAAGATGTTCTCCCTCTGCCCGATTCCCTCTTCCTTCTGCTGGATATTGAGCATCCTCCTAGTCACACATAACCTCTGAACCACCTCCTCTAGCTCATCAGACTCGGCATCTGCATCTTCCAACTCAGGCATGCCAGCTAGGGCTGGATCAACATAGTACTCCTCCTTCTCATCATCAGAGTACACCTCCCCATGCTCAGTGGTAAGCATCACCCTCTTATTTCGGCACTGAGAAGCATAATGTCCCAATCCCATGCACTTCAACCACTTAACATTCCTAGCCTTCTCTTGAGCCTTTGTTGGTGCATTAGGTGCCTTTGATTCAGTCGATTTCTGTTCTTCCTTGGCTCTCTATGGAATCGACTTTGGTTTGTTTAAAACAGGCTTGCTTGAGCTCCCCACATCTTGCTTGGTATAATTTGCACTTGCACTCCAGCTAATATAACTTGAAGGTCTCCCATAGGTCTTGGTCTTCAGTTGCTTCTCTATCTTAGAAGCTAGATCCACCATCTCCTCAATCTCCACATGGTGTTGAAGCTCTAACACATTAGCAACATCCATGTTTAACCCATAGTAGAAACTAGACATAGTAGTCTCCTCATCTTCCTCAACCCTAGTCTGATGCATAGCCATCTCAAGTGCTTTCCAGTACTCCTCTACACTCTTAGTTCCTTGCTTGGTTGCTTGAAGCTTATGAAGTAACTCTCTCTAATAAGAAGCAGGAACAAATCTCTTCTTCATGATCCTCTTCATCTCTTCCCATGTTTCTATCTCAGGGTCTCCATATCTCCTCCTTGAAGTGACATGCTTGTTCCACCAAAACCTAGCATAGTCCTTGAACTCCACAACTGCAAGCTTGACCTTTTTCTCCACTGAGTGCCTATGGCCGTAAAAAATTGACTCCACACTCTACACCCACTCCAAATACTCCTATGGATTACTAGAACCTAGAAAGGTTGGAATTTTCATCTTGATGGTTCCAACATCTCTATTTATCCTCACCGCTCTATCTTCCACTCTATCCAACTGTCAAAGAATCTAGGCCTCTAATAACCAGCTCCACCTTCTCCTCTGCCAAACAGACCTCGGCCTCCCCTTCCCCCAGCAGGCACTCTCTGATTAACCTCTCAAACCTATTCCTCCAATTCTTCCTCGAGAATGGGATCTTCATCAACATGGTGTGCAGCTTGTTCCCTAGGGCGAGCAGCTTGCTCCTACACTCTTCCTCCTACTCTTCTAGGTGCTACAATGCTATTAGAGATCTCCTGGGTAGTTTGCTCTTGCCTCTCCAACCGGTCACTCAACTCTCTGGTCTGTCTGTCAATTTGGGTATTGGTCTCCCTCAACCCAAGATGTGTCGCCCTGACTTCGTCCCTAACCTCCTTCATCTGAGCATCTGTGTGAGCCATGAAATCCCTCAACAATACCATAACAGAAGCAAGGTTCGGCTCACCACCCTCACTGCCACTAGTAGTAGACATGATGTATAACCTGCAAAAACTTGTTAGTAAAACAATTCCTCACGTGTTTACACTCGTGTCTGTTCACTCTTGGCAAGGGATGTAACTCTCAGCCTTTTTGCTCTCTGGATTCTGCTTCTACTTAATTAGTTAGGATCAAATAACACAAAACAAGAAACCAACTTGCAACAATTAATTGACGGAAGCAATGAAAGCCTAAAGAAAAATAGAAAGGAAAAACAATTCTAGAACAAATTATGACTCCAACAAGAAAAAGAAAGTTCACACACAAGTACAAGGTAATGTATGTGATAGAATTTTGCAGTAGTTGAATGATGTGAGACAATTATCATCCAATTTGGAAAAGCTGAAAAGAAAACAAGATAATCAAATAAGTAGGAAGCAACAAGATATTCCCAACTAGATATCCTAACCTTAACATGCCGAATTCTCAACCTTCATTCCTCTTTTTTTTTTTTTCTGAAATATATATATAGAGAGTGTTGTGGATTTTCTAGATAAATAATAACTTTGCAATTAGTAATAGGGCTAGTGGACAGTAGCAATTAATCGCAATTGATTTTTTTTTTTTAATATATGTTGAATCGTCTACTGCCAACAAAGAGGATGTGCAAAGTAAAACAATACTAATGGCTGAATCACACAAGTTGACACCTCACACAATCTTTTTTTCTTTTTTTCATATATATATACTAAGTCGACAACTCAATTGAATGCGCAAAACTTGGAAGTAATGAACAAGTCAGCCACACTTGTAATCGACAACACCAATCAGCTCGAATCGCAAACTCTTTTTTTTTTTAAAAAAAACAAGCAATAAACTGTCGACTAAGAACAATATTACCCAGATTGAAAGAACAATTGGGTAATAACAATAGTAATCAGGTCGACAACTCAATAGCCCAAACGATTTTGATGAAAAGAATGAATACAGCAAGAACAAGAACTAAAGGACAGAAGGTATGATTGATTGAACCTGTAAGCTCCGCTACCAACTGATACAACAACAAACCTAGAATCCCTCTAGATTCACCCTTGCAACTAATTGATCTCAAGATCTCCAATCTCCAATAAAACTAGGTTTTAGTAACCCAATTCTTCGCCTCCTAATCTCTATGGAATAGGCAACAAATAATGAGAATTACAGGGGGTTAATTAAACGCCACAGGAAAGGTTGCTTGATAAGTAAAATCAATCCCAAATAATTAAGTAAAGAGAATCCCTCCCTTTGTTTTGATTGAATCCCTCAATCAAGAAGAACACCTTTGAAAAGGCAAAAACGTTTATTTTTCTCAAATTCTGAATTGTCCCCCGTCAATTCTGAAAATAAAAAGTACTTATAGTCCTAGCTAGGCCAAGTTGGCCAAACCCTAACCCTAGTCAAATTGGATTTGACTTTTCCTAACCTTAATGGACTAGTACTAACCCAAAATAATAAAAACATCACTTAACCCAACAAAGAATACTTAAGCCCGCAAAATAAAGACCCAACTAATTATAACAAAAATCCAAGCCGAAATTAATATCCCAAGAGTAATTAAAAATCGACAACTAAAATTTAAAAGCATAATATAAATGCGACAAGGCCCCCAATTGACATGAATAAAGTCGTCTTGGTCCTCCACCATTTGTTGAAGTCGTCTACTCCTCTAGGGTGATCAAATGGATGGTCTTCTTGTAAGTATCCGGTTCATGCAATTGACAATCAAAAGCACAAAATACAACATGTATGCACAGCGGAAATACCGGATACACATGGAGGGTCCATGTGAAGGGAGCTAAACCGAATAACAATTTTCATACTTGTAACGGTTGAGGTCTTTCACCCAACTGTAGAACCGAATCAGCTAAAGCCAGACAAAAGGCCTCGCCCCTCTACGATATCCACACGAGCTGTGATTGCTGGCCGGGAATCGTCTCACTATCTCCAACCCGAGCTCCTCCGAACTGATGTGCTAGCAGCAGATTTCGGAAGCTAGAGTATGTGGTGTTTTTCTTCTTTCTCAAAGATGGTATGTGGCCTGAAAAACTCTCAAAAATCTCAAGACACTCTCAAGCTCTCAAGAAGAAGCAATGCTCTGCAAATTTCAGACTCTATGTGATGAATATGATGGCTTGAGTAATCTGATTACTCCACCCAATTAGTGCTAAGAGACAATGGGGATAATGGCCAACACAATGGCCCATTACCTTTCATAATTATGTCTCCACCTAATCTTGTCTCCACTAATTGGATTCCACATCACATGCACTGATTTTGGGTTCAATAAGTCAGACATTTATTGACCCAAACCAGCCCAAAAACTACCCTGGTCCAACCACGGTCCAACCGCAGTTCAACCAGGGTCCAACCACGGTTCAACCACCTGCTCGAATCAACGGCTCTTTTGAGTGTGACCCTGTAGGCACTTGTAACGTTCGGCAATAATTCTAAAGTCTCATTTACAATTATAAGCAAAGAGCGGCGTCTAGCAACACATCATTGCTACCCGAACGACAAGATCAGTACTGATTCTCTATGCCTCGTAACATGTCATCGTCCCTTCGTCCCATTATCAAGATTGAACACGAGACATGGAATATGTCAATCTCGCATATGTTCAATCTCGGTTTCTTGATCCCCGAGTTAACCGTGTAAAACGGATACGAGTGATATCACATATCGCAATCCGAGCATGGCCATGCATTTACGGTTCAACTCTATCAAGAAACCATCCGATAATATACCCGTTATATGGATTGGACGAATCCCCTCTGGATCATACAAAACCCACTACACATTTATCATATACCCAATGATTACACTAAGTCTACTCAATTACGAAATACCCAAGAGTAATATCAAAGTATATGACTCATATGTTGGGAACCTTGATGATCACAGGTCTAAGGACAATACATATAAGAACCGCTATCGACAAACATATAACGTTCCATGTAGCGTTCTTATGTGGGTCGGTCCAGTCCACAAGTTCTCTAACTTGTACCCGTATGTAGAATTCATATCACATATAAAATCTCAACATACGCTAGTCTTAATTTATTATTACAACCCATCCATAATAATAATCGACTAGGGACATTTAAGAATATAAAATATTCTAGGGTTATAAATATGTGCAAGCGTTTATCTCATAAACGATATTTATTGGAATAACCTTAATGTGTATACATGACTACAAACAATCATCCATTGATTGGCTTTTGGGCATATTACACTAACAATCTCCCACTTGCACTAAAGCCAATCATACATATATCTCATATATGTGGATCTAGCATGACCATCATGCTTCCGCTGCGTGAGAAGATTAGACAATAAATCTCCTACTTTGTTCCCAAAAGGAACTATACACAGCCTCAGTTGTAGAGTCGGCTACTGTCTCTTGCTTGGAACTCTTCCAGCATACAGTACCTTGCTTGGAACTCTTCCAGCACATATTACCACCTCCAAGACAAAACATCTATCCTAATTACGATCTAAAATCACCCCTATCGGTTTGGAAGCTAGCATCTGTGAAACCCTTTACACAAGCTCATCAACACTTCCGTAAACTAGGAATGCATCCTTAGTGCTTCTCAAGTACTTAGGATATTCTTAACTGCTGTCCAGTGACTCTCACCGAGATCAGATTGGTATCTGCTTGTGACACTCAAAGCATAAGCGACATCCGATCTAGTACATAACATGGCATACATGATAGATCCTATTGCCGAAGCATAAGGAATCTTACTCATCTGCTCTCTCTGCTTAGATGTACTAGGATATTGATACTTTGAGAGAGACATGCCATGTGACAAGGGCAAGAATCCTTTCTTGGAATTTTGCACGCTAAACCCTTTAGCACCTTGTCAATATACGTACTCTGACTTAGCCCGAGAAGCCTTTTCGATCTATCTTTATAGATCCTTATACCTAACACTTAGGCAGCTTCTCCTAAGTCCTTCATCGAGAGATTCTTTCGTAACTAAGTCTTTACGGACTGTAGTGTCGGAATATTATTCCCAATGAGTTGGATGTCGTCAACATACAACAACAAGAAAACAATGGTGCTCCCACTAACCTTTTTGTAAACACATGGTTCATCTTCGTTCTCAATGAAACAAAACTCTTTGATCACAACATTAAAACGAAGATTCCAACTCCTAGAAACTTGCTTCAATCCATAAATAGATCTCTGCAACTTGCATACCATATTAGCATACTTTGGATCGACAAAACCTTCAGGTTGTGTCAAGTACACATCCTAAAAAATTTCCGTTAAGGAAAGCGGTTTTCATATCCAATTGCCATATCTCATATGATCATGGTATGCAGCTATAGCCAATAGAATCCGAATGGATTTAACCATGGAAACTGGTGAGAAAATTTCATCATAGTCAATACCATGAACTTGCATGAAACCTTTCGCAACCAATCGCCTTTTAAAGGTAATCACATTACCATCCATGTCGGACTTTCTCAAAGATCTATTTGCACCCTATGGGTTTTACCCCTTCAGGTGGATCAACCAAGGTCCATACCTTGTTTTGATACATGGATTCCATTTCCAAATTGATGGCCTCTAGCCACTTCTTAGAGTCCCGACCCGTAATGGCCTGCTGATAGGAAGTGGGCTCATCTTCAAATTTGAGCATCACATCTCCAGTATGAGTCATAAGATATCCATATCTATCAGGCTCATACCGAGTCCTATCCGACCTACGCGGTCCATGTGTTACAGGCACAGGAATCTCATCCACAACATCTTGTGGTTCCTGCCCTTGTTCCATCTCTGCCTCAATATCTCGAACTTCTTCGAGTTCTATTTTCCTCCCACTGATTCTTCTAGAAATAAATTCTCTTTCTACAAAAATAGCAGTCTGAGCCACAAACACTTTGTGCTCTAAAGGATTATAGAAATAATACCCTTTCGTTTCCTTAGGGTATCCTACGAAGAGGCACTTGTCGGATTTAGGGCCGAGTTTATCCGAAGCTTCACGTCTTACGTAAGCCTCACAACCCCAAATTCTCATAAAAGACAAATTGGGATGCTTCCCAATCCATATCTCATATGGTGTCTTTTCGACGGATTTAGATGGAACACGGTTTAGTGTAAAAGCTACACTCAATAATGCATGTCCCTAAAACGAAGGAGGAAGGTCAGCTTGACTCATCATCGAACGAACCATGTCCAACAAGGTTCTGTTCCTCCTTTCGGATACACCATTCCATTAAGGCGTACCCGGCGGAGTGAGTTGTGATACTATACCACACTCCTTTAGATGATCAAGAAATTCTCGGTCTAAGTATTCACCTCCTCGATCTCATCGAAGCATTTTAATACTTTTAACGAGTTCATTCTGTACTTGATTCTTGAATTCTTTGAACTTTTCAAAGGATTCTGACTTGTGTCTCATTAGATACACATAGCCATACCTACTGAAATCATCAGTAAATGTAATGAAGTATGTAAAACCACCTCTAGCCTGTGTAGACATAGGTCCACATACATCACTATGTATAAGACCTAACAAGTCCGATGCTCTTTCACCTTTACCGGTAAAAGGAGCCTTCGTCATCTTGCCTAACAAACAAGACTCACACGTCTCAAATGATTCAAAATCAAATGAGTCTAAAAGTCCATCTTTATGGAGTTTAGAAATGCGGGTCTCATTTATAAGGCCCAACCGACAATGCCAAAGATAGGTTTCATTAGAATCGTTCGTTCTAACCTTCTTTGTATTAACGTTATAGATCGCGGTTTCTAGGTTAAGAACATACAAAGCACTGCTTAAATACGCACCACCATAATAAACATCATTGAAATAAATGGGACAACAATTGTCCTTTATTACAAATGAAAAGCCTTTCTTGTCAAGACAAGAAACAGAAATCAAATTTCTACTTATGGTTGGTACATAATAACAATTGTCTAGTTCTAAAACCAAACCACCCGGTAAGGATAGAAAGTAAGTTCCTACGGCTAATGCAGCAACTCTTGCTCCATTTCCCACATGTAGATCTATCTCACCCTTTGCCAATCTCCTACTCTTTCTCAGTTCCTTCACAATTACACAAATGTGAGATCCACATCCGGTATCTTATACCCACGATGCTGAGATAGAGATATTAGGTTCTATAACAAAAATACCTGAAGCGGAAGTCTTACTTCCCTTCTGCTTCTTTACCTCTTCAAGGTAAACAGGGCAGTTTAGTTTCCAATGGCCAGCTATCTTGCAATGGAATAATGCTTTAGAGGTCTCACACCTCTCAGGTGTTCGATCACAACGAACGCCCCCAATTACTCATGTTGCTTCTGAAGCTCAGAGTCCATGGTTATAAGCATAAGGCATGATGCATCCAATGCATCATCAAGATGCTTCTACTAAGCATCCCTTCCTGCCCTAGAAGCACTAGGCGACGGTTCCTTTGGAACAAGCCTATCGAGGACATACAGTTTCTTTTCTTGTTTGAGAACTATCCTTAAATTACGATACCATTTTAGGAAGTTATTCCCATTTAACTTTTCCTTCTCAAGGACCGATCGCAGTGACAATGTGCTAGTGTTTAGTGCCATGGATACTCTACAACAATGATCAACTCACACAAATAAGAGTCATGCATACAAATACATTTAACAAGGAATTCTATTAAATGTGCTCCTATTACATAAATCAAGACAATTATATAAGTAGGCCAAGATCCATATTTCACTACAACATATGTCAGCTTTGGCTGATCGCATATATCAATAGCTATTTAGGTAGACAACTCTTGTCAATTACATCTCATGTAACTCTTGGATAGTTGAGTGAACAACACTTTGATCTAGTCTATCTCATAGACTTAGCTCAACTCCTTGCCTCTAAGTCCTTAATCCTATTAAGATGACCTAGTTAAGTTCAACACCACATCAACACCACAATAAGCAGTTCCGATATTACAATTATCGCATCGCAACTTGCTAAGATAGACAAAGGCACCTTGCTTTGGCAAAACCTACCATTTGATGATCGAAGCAATGATGAGAGCTTACCATGGAAGGCAACTAAGAACTTAATATTTTCATCAACATATAATTTCTACACATCACATGCTTGTTCTTGATAAATCATACACTGATGTTTGTAAATTTGGAAACCAAAATTACAAGTGAACATCGATGTTTATCTTTGAAACGTCGATGTTGTGAGAATCAGATTCTCCCCAAAAACTTGGCAGTAGCTCAATAACATCGATGTTGAACTTTCAAACATCGATGTTGTTGAGATTATTGAACTCCAAACTATTTGGCAGTAGCTCAATAACATCGATGTTGAACTTTCAAACATCGATGTTGTTGAGATTCTGAAAGTTCAAGAATTTGGCAATACTCAGTATTTCGGCCATATCTAGAGCTGTAGAGCTCGGTTTGGTGCAAACTTGGTGTCCCTGGAAAGCTAAGAAGTAGGGCTACAACTTTACTGTTCAGCCTAGACACCAATTTGGCCTCCTTCTGCCCCAAATTCGCAGTTGAATTTACTAGCTTCCACAACATCGATGTTGAACCCTTCAACATCGATGTTTGGAGTTTGTGAATCTGCAAAACATCGATGTTGACACTCAAACATCGATGTTGGAGGTTGCCGAACCCTCAAAATATCGATGTTGACCATCAAACATCAATGTTTGCACTTCTGAAACTCAAGAACATCGATGTTGGAGTCTACAACATCAATGTTATGAGAGTTCTGGAACTTCAAATCAATTTTGGCCGAGCTCAAATAACATCGATGTTTAACTCTTAAACATCGATGTTTTGAGAATTTTGCATGAGAACATCGATGTTGGTCACACAACATCGATGTTATGAACGTTCGGCCAAGACCAACCTTCATCAGAACATCGATGTTGGTCATACAACATCGATGTTATGAAGGTTCGGCCAAGGATAAACATCATGCCAACATCGAAGTTTGTCTTACAAACTTCGATGTTGTGGCCTGACTGTACTAGAATGACAATCGTTCTATACACAAACCGACACTCGGTTTTTCCTAGTCGAACTCTTCGACTTACTGCCAAGAACACCTTGATTGATATCTCATACCAATCAAGTTCTTGTTGTCAAAACTCTTTTGATAAAAACACATCAACATGTACACAATTCATTTAGCACATCACTTATACAAAATGAATTCAGCATATCTTATATACTAGCATGTTCGTAATATAACACTTATATACAAACGGATTCAGCATATCACATACACCAAAATGAACTCAGCATATCATATATACTAAATGAGCCTAGCATATCATGTATACTATCATGTTCAGCATATCACATATACTAAATGAACAAACAAATTAACATGGCATATCACACATATGCATATGAATTCGGTTTAGAACTTCACAAGGTGGCTCCGCTACCACTGTAAGTATCCGGTTCATGCAATTGACAATCAAAAGCACAAAATACAACATGTATGCGCAGGGGAAATACCGGATACACATGGAGGATCCATGTGAAGGGAGCTAAACCGAATAACAATTTTTCATACCTGTAACGGTTGAGGTCTTTCACCCAACTGATGGAGTGTAGCCTAGGCTGAATCTTCACAACATCGATGTTGTGTGACCAACATCGATGTTCTCATGCAAACACTCAACAACATTGATGTTAAGAGTTACAACAGCGATGTTAATTGAGCTCGACCAAATTGGCTTGAAGTTTCAGAATTCAAATAACATCGATGTTCAAGTTCCAACATCGACGTTATTGAGTTCCAGAAGTTCAAATATCGATGTTTAAGGTCAACATCGATGTTATAATGCTACTGCCAAAAATCTTGAACATTCAAGTACTCAAAACATCGATGTTTAAGTGTTCAACATCGATGTTCTTGAGCTACTACCAAATAGTTTGGAGTTCAAGTACTCAAACATCGATGTTTAAGTGTTAACATTGATGTTCCATGCACTCGGAAACCTCCAACATCGATGTTTGATGGTCAAGATCAATGTTTTGAGGGTTCGGCAACCTCCAACATCGATGTTTGAGTGTCAACATCGATGTTTTGCAGATTCGCAAACTCCAAACATCGATGTTGAAGGGTTCAACATCGATGTTGTGGAACCCAGTAACTTCAACTGCGAATTCGGGGCAGAAGGAGGCCGAATTGGTGTCTTGCCTGAACAGAAAAGTTGTAGCCCTACTTCTTAGCTTTCCAGGGACACCACGTTTGCACAAATCCGAGCTCTACAACTTTGGATATAGTTGAAATAGTAAGTACTGCCAAGTAGTTGGGAGAATCAGATTCTCAAAACATCGATGTTCAAGTTAGACATCGATGTTCACATGTATTTTTGGTTTCCAAATTTACATAACATCAATGTATGATTTGTTGATTATATGCATGTGATGTATGAACATATGTTGATGAAATATTAAGTTCTTAGTTGCCTTCCACGATAAGCACTCATCATTGCTTAGATCAACAATAGGTAGGTTTTGCCAAAGCAACGTGCCTATGTTTATCCTAGCAAGGTGCGAGTGGATAATTGTAATATCTCGACTGCTTATTGTGGGTTTGGACTTAACTAAGTCATCTTAATAGGATTAAGGACTTAGAGGCAAGGGTTGAGTAATGTCTATGAGATAGATATGGACAAAGTGTTGTTCACTCAACTATCCAAGAGTTACATGTGATGTAATTGACAAGAGTTGTC
>JAKUCV010004690.1:75381-92917 GCA_028386065.3 Turnera subulata
TTATCGGTAAAGGTGAAAGGGCTTCGGACTTGTTAGGCCTTATACATACTGATGTATGGGAACCTATGTCGACACAAGCTAGAGGTGGATTTCAATACTTCATTTCATTTACTGATGATTTCAGTAGATATGGCTATGTGTACCTTATGAGACACAAGTCAGAATCCTTTGAAAAGTTCAAAGAATTCAAGAATGAAGTACAGAATCAACTCGGAAAAGTATTAAGATGCTTCGATCTGATCGAGGAGGTGAATACTTAGACCGAGAGTTTCTTGATCATCTAAAGGGTTGTTGTATAGTATCACAACTTACTCCACCGGGTACGCCTCAATGGAATGGTGTATCCGATAGGAGGAACAAAACCTTGTTAGACATGGTTCGTTCTATGATGAGTCAAGCTAACCTTTCTTCTTCCTTTTAGGGACATGCATTATTGAGTGCTGCATTTACACTTAACCATGTTCCATCTAAATCGGTCGAAAAGACACCATATGAGATATGGACTGGGAAGCGTCCCAATTTGTCTTTTATTAGGATTTGGGGTTGTGAGGCTTACGTAAGACGTGAAGCATCAGATAGACTCGGCCCTAAATCCGACAAATGCCTTTTGTATGATACCTTAAAAGTATTGTTTCTATAATCCCACAGAGCACAAAGTGCTTGTGGCTCGGACTGTTATTTTTCTAGAAAGATAGTTCATTTCTAGAAGAATTAGTGAGAGGAAATAGAACTCGAAGAAGTTCGAGATATAGAGGCTGAGATGGAACAAGGACAGGATCCGCAAGTTGTTGTGGATGAGAATCCTGTACCTGTAACACATGGACCGCGTAGGTCGAATAGGATTCAGTATGAGCCTGAGAGATATGGATTTCTCATAACTCATACTGGAGATGTGATGCTCATAGGTGAGGATGAGCCCACTTTCTATCAGCTGGCCATTGCGGGTCTGGACTCCAAGAAGTGGCTTGAAGCCATGCATTCAGAAATGGAATCCATGTATGAAAAACAAGGTTTGGACCTTGGTAGATCCACCTGAAAGGTTAAAACCTATAGGGTGCAAATGGGTCTTTGTGAAAGACCAACATGGATGGTAATTTGATTACCTTTAAAGGGCAATTGGTTGTGAAAGGTTTCAAGCTAGTTCATGGTATTGACTATGATGAAACTTTCTCACCAGTAGCCATGGTTAAATCCATTCGGATTCTATTGGCTATAGCTGTATACCACGATTATATGAGATATGGCAAATGGACGTCAAAAACCGTTTTCCTTAAACGGAAATCTTTTAGAGGATGTGTATATGACACAGCCTGAAGGTTTTGTCAATCCAAAGAATGCCAATATGGTATGCAAGTTGCAAAGGTCTATTTATGGACTTAAGCAAGCTTCAAGGAGTTGGAATCTACGTTTTAATGAAGTAATCAAAGAGTTTGGTTTCATTAAAAGTGAAGATGACTCATGTGTTTACAAGAAGGTTAGTGGGAGCACTATTGTTTTCTTGTTACTTTATGTTGACGACATTCTACTCATTGGGAATGATATTCTGACACTACAGTCTGTAAAGACTTGGTTAGGAAGAATTTCTCAATGAAGGACTTAGGAGGAGCTGCCTAAGTGTTAGGTATAAAGATCTATAGAGATAGATCCAAAAGGCTTATGCATATCTCTCTCAAAGAATCAATGTCCTAGTACGACTAAGGAGAGAGAGCGGATGAGTAAGATCCCTTATGCTTCTGCAATAGGATCTGTCAGGTATGCCATGCTATGTACTAGCCCGGTTGTCGCTTATGATTTGAGTGTCACAAGCAGATGCCAATCCGATCCCAGTGAAAGTCACTGGACAGCAGTTAAAAATATCCTTAAGCACTTTAGAAGCACTAAGGATGCATTCCCAGTTTACGGAAGCGTTGATGGGCTTGTTGTAAAGTGTTACAAGGATGCTAACTTCCAAACTGACAGGGATGTTTTTAGATCGCAATCAGGTTATGTGTTTTTGTCTTGGAGGTGGTGCTATTTGCTGGAAGAGTTTCAAGCAAGAAACAGTTGCCGACCTTACGACTGAGGCTATACAAAGTTCCACTGAGAACTATGTATCTCATATTTTGACTGAGCCTCTCACACAGCGGAAGCATGATGGTCATGCTACATCCATTTGTATTAGATACATGGATGATTGGCTTTAGTGCAAGTGGGAGATTGTTAGTAATATGCCCAAAAGCCAATCAATGGATGAACGTCTATACTCGTGTATATACATTAAGGTTATTCCAATAAATATGATTATGAGATAATCGCTTGCACATATTTATAACCCTAGAGTATATATTTGATATATTCTTAAATGTCCCTAGTCGATTATTATTATGGATGGGTAATAATAATAAATTAAGACTAGCGTATGTTGAGAATTTATATGTGATATGAATTCTACATACGGGTACAAGTTAGAGAACTTGTGGACTGGACCGACCCACATAAGAATGCTACATGGAGCGTTATATGTTTGTCGACAGCGATTCTTATATGTATTGTCCTTAGACTTGAAATCGTCAAGGTTCCCAACATGTGAGTCATATACTTTGATATTATTCCTAGTCATCCGTAACTGGGTGGACTTAAGGGTAATCATTGGGTATATGATAAGTGTGTAGTGGGTTTTGTATGATCCAGAGGGGATTCGTCCAACCCATATAACGGGTATATTATCGGATGGTTTCTTGATAGAGTTGAACTGTAAATGCACAGCCGTGCTCGGATTATGATATAGTGATATCATTGGTATCCGTTTTACACAGTTAACTCGAGGATCAAGAAACCGAGATTAAACAAATACGAGATTGACATATTCCATGTCTCGGTTTAATCTTGATAATGGGACGAAGGGACGATGACATGTTTGCGAGGCATTTAGAATCAGTACTGATCTTGTCGTTCGGGTAGCAATGATGTGTTGCTAGACGTTGCACTTTGCTTATAATTATAAAATGAGATTTTACAATTATTGCCGAATGTTACAAGTGCCTACAGGGTCACACACATAGAACCGTTGATTCGAGCAGGTGGTTGAACTGTGGTTGGACCATGGTTCGACTAGGTGTGGTTGGACTGTGGTTGGACTATGGTTGAACCAGGGTCGTTTTGGATCAATAATTATCTGAATTATTGATCATAAATGGTGGTGTAGTGTGTTATAATCTAATTATGTGAGTGGGAGACATTAGTGATGAGGGTCATCACCTTTGGTCCACTATGTTGGCCATTTTGTTATTAACCTAATGGCATTATGTGTGAGTGGGTTGAGTGCCTTAGAGATTAGATCATTTTGCTCCTCTCTCTCATATTCATTCAATTTTTCAGAGCATCCTTGATAGTGTCTTGATTGCTTCTGAGTTTGAGAGTAAAACACACACATACCCTTCTTTGAGAAAGAAGAGAAACACCACAAACTCATCCTCCCGAAAATCCTGTTGCTAGCACACCAGTTCGGGAGAGCTCGAAGTTGGAGATCATGTGACGATTCCGGCTTGATCACGGTTCGTGTGGATACCGTAGAGGGGCGGGATATCTTGTCTTGCTCTTGCTGATTCTGGCACTTCAGTTAGGTGGAAGATCCTAACCGTGTAAGGTACGAAAAATTGTTATTCGGTTTATATGCTTCACATGTGTTCCTGTGTTGTTTCCGGAAATTCCGCTGCATGTTTATCTTGTATATGAGTGTCATATAGCATACTGGAAACATACAAGTAGAACCTAGACATAGTAGTCTCCTCATCTTCCTCAACCCTAGTCTGATGCATAGCCATCTCAAGTGCTTTCCAATACTCCTCTACACTCTTAGTTCCTTGCTTGGTTGCTTGAAGCTTATGAAGTAACTCTCCCTGATATGAAGCAGGAACAAATCTCTTCTTCACAATCCTCTTCATCTCTTCCCATGTTTCTATCTCAGGGTCTCCATATCTCCTCCTTGAAGTGACAAGCTTGTTCCACCAAGACCTAGCATGGTCCTTGATCTCCACAACTGCAAGCTTGACCTTTTCTCCTCTGAGTGCCTATGGCAGTCAAAACTTGACTCCACACTTTGCACCCACTCCAAATACTCCTCTAGATCACTAGAACCTAGAAAGGTTGGAATTTTCATCTTGATGGTTCCAACATCTCTATTTATCCTCACTGCTCTGTCTTCCACTCTATCCAAATTCCCCCTGTCAAAGAATCTGGGCCGCTGATAACTAGCTCCACCTTTTCCTCTACCAAACAGACCTCGGCCACCTCTTCCCTCAGCAGTCACTCTTTGATTAACCTCTCCAACCTGTTCCTCCAATTCTTCCTCAAGAATGGGATCTTCATCAACATGGTGTGTAGCTTGTTCCCTAGGGCGAGCAGCTTGCTCCTACACTCTTCCTCCTGCTCTTCTAGGTGCTACAAAGCTATTAGAGATCTCTTGGACAGTTTGCTCTTGCCTCTCCAACCAGTCACTCAACTCTCTGGTCTGTCTGTCAATTCGGGTATTGGTCTCCCTCAACCCAAGATGTGTCGCCCTGACTTCGTCCCTAACCTCCTTCATCTGAGCATCTGTGTGAGCCATGAAATCCCTCAACAATACCATAATAGAAGAAAGGTTCGGCTCACCACCCTCACTGCCACTAGTAGTAGACATGATGTATAACCTGCAAAAACTTGTTAGTAAAACAATTCCTCACGTGTTTACACTCGTGCCTGTTCACTCTTGGCAAGGGATGTAACTCTCAGCCTTTTTGCTCTCTGGATTCTGCTTCTACTTAATAAGTTAGGATCAAATAACACAAAACTAGATAATAAACTTGCAAGAATTAATTAACGGAAACAATGAAAGCCTAAAGAAAAATAGAAAGGAAAAACAATTCTAGAACAAATTATGACTCCAACAAGAAAAGGAAAGATCACACACAAGTACAAAGTAATGTATGTGATGGAATTTTGCAGTAGTTGAATGATATGAGATAATTATCGTCCAATTTGGAAAAGCTGAAAAGAAAACAAGACAATCAAATAAGCAAGCAAGAAGATATTCACAACTAGATATCCTAACCTTAACATGCCGAATTCTCAACCTTCATTCCTTCTCTTTTTTTTTTGAAATATATATAGAGTGTTGTCGTTTTTCCAAAGCAAGATAAATAATAACTTTGCAATTAGTAATAGGGCTAGTGGACAGTAGCAATTATTCTCAATTGAACTTTTTTTTTAATATATGTTGAATCGTCTACTGCCAACAAAGAGGATGTGCAAAGTAAAACAATACTAATGGCTGAATCACACAAGTCGACACCTCACGCAATATTTTTTCTTTTTTATATATATATATACTAAGTCGACAGCTCAATTGAATGCGCAAAACTTGGAAGTAATGAACAAGTCAGCGACACTTGTAATCGACAACACCAATCAGCTCGAATTGCAAACTCTTTTTTTCTAAAAAAAAAACAAGCAATAAACTGTCGACTAAGAAGAATATTACCCAGATTGAAAGAAGAATTGGGTAATAACAATAGTAATCAGGTCGACAACTAAACAGCCCAAACGATTTTGACGAAAAGAATGAATGAACACAGCAAGAACAAGAACTAAAGGACACAAGGTATGATTGATTGAACCTGTAAGCTCCGCTACCAACTGATACAGCAACAAACCTAGAATCCCTCTAGATTCACCTCTGCAACTAATTGATCCCAAGATCTCCAATCTCAAATAGAACTAGGTTTTAGTAACCCTATTCTTCGCCTCCTAATCTCTATGGAATAGGCAACAAATAATGAGAATTACAGGGGGTTAATTAAATGCCACAGGAAAGGTTTCTTGATAAGTAAAATCAATCCCAAAGAATTATGTAAAGAGAATCCCTCCCTTTGTTTTGATTGAATCCCTCAATCAAGAAGAACACCTTTGAAAAGGAAAAAACGTTTATTTTTCTCAAATTCTGAATTGTCCCTCGTCAATTTTGAAAATAAAAAGTACTTATAGTCCTAGCTAGGCCAAGTTGGCCAAACCCTAACCCTAGTCAAATTGGATTTGACTTTTCCTAACCTTAATGGACTAATACTAACCCAAAATAATAAAAACATCACTTAACCCAACAAAGAGTACTTAAGCCCACAAAATAAAGACCCAACTAATTATAACAAAAATTCAAGCCGAAATTAATATCCCAAGAGTAATTATAAATCGGCAACTAAAAATTAAAAGCATAATATAAATGCGACAAGGCCCCAATTGACATGAATAAAGTCGTCTTGGTCCTCCACCATTTGTTCAAGTCGTCTACTCCTCTAGGGTGATCAAATGGATGGTCTTCTCTTCAATCTTGGCTTGCTTGATCTCTTGAGGTCTTTGTTTGAACCAAGCTTGAGCAAAACAGCTCTTGTTCCGGACCTTGGAGCAAGCCTTTGTGATTGCTTCTTGAAGTGCACCTCATTTTGTGCTTGGTGCTGGTTTGTCTGCATCATGTGAGATATGAATTCTACATACGGGTACAAGTTATAGAACTTGTAGACTAGACTGACCCAACATAAAAACACTGCATGGACTCATGTTATCATTAGTGATTGTTATATGTACTATCCTTAGACCTAAGATCATCAAGGTTCCCAACATGTGAGTCATATACTTTGATATTACTCTTGGTCATTCGTAAATGAGTGGACCTAAGTGTAATCATTGGGTATATGATATAATGTGTAGTGGGTTTTGTATGATCAAGATGGAATTCGTCCAACCCGTATACTAGGAAGATCATCGGTTGGGCCCCTTGATAGAGTTGAACTGTAAATGCATGGTCATGCTCGGATTAAGTGATATGGGGATAACATTTGTATCTGTTTTACACAGTTAACTCAGGGATGTAGAAACCTTAGATTAAACATATACGAGAATGACATATTCCATGTCTCGTGTTTGATCTTGATATAATGGGACGAAAGGATAATGACATTTTTCTGAGGCATAATGAATCAGTAATGATATTGTCCTTTGGGTAGCAATGATGTGTTGCTAGACACCTGTAATACCCGGTAAAAAAAAGAATAATAGTAATATAAATATATATATTTTGGTTGATTAGTAATTCCAAACCCACATGCGTTATACGTGGGTTAAATACATTTTTTTTCCTTAAGCCCATATTATTAAATGCCCACATAAGTCTTTTCAGTCCAAATGGTAATAATATAAATATGTGTATGCATATAATGCTTTTCCTCACACGTCTGTTGAAATATATTTTATATATATTGTGATTTGTGATTTGCCCCTAAAGCCCGAAACGTAGTGGTATATATACTACTTTTTCACAACACCTAAACCCTATTGGTTTTATTTATGTTGCTGCACCTGTCAAGAAAGAAAAAAAAAATATTTTGCTCTCACTTTCTGCCACAATCGTCTCTGGCCTCACTTTACTGCTCTTGGATTTTGTCCGTCAATGATATCGTTGCGTAAGTTTTATTTTAGACAATCTTTTATATGCTTTGTGATTCATATTTAAATTTCTTGCCCTTGCTAAACCAATTTCGATTAAGGCTTGAGATTTTAATCAAATAAAAATCTACCTCACTCTCTTTTAGGATGATTAGTTAGAATAATCATGTGTATTTATCTTAGTTTGAATAACAAACTTCTTTTACAACTTTAGTTTCTGGCAGCCCTTGGATTTCCTTATTTAGGTCAAGGTTTGGCTTTGAATTAGGATTTCAAATTTTTATCCTATAACATCGACACACATAGGAAACGTTTGCAATTAGTTTCAATAGAAAAGGAGTTTTGTGGAATTTATTAAAAACCGCACAAGTGGACTGTTGTGCAGGAAATTACAGTTTTCTGGACTGTCTTAGAAAATTCATAGTTAATTATTCCTAGATCCTATGACAGTGAATTTTATATGGTTGGAAAGGTTAGAATGTCTACTTTAAGTTCTGTGTTGATGATAGTTTCAGATTCAGAATTAATTGGGAGTTATTAGGTAAAGATTAGAGGCTGGTCAGTTTTGTAGCTCGTTCGGTTGATTGTTAAATACTCTTTGGACTTAGTGGCTATGCTTCTCTTGTGAATTAGGTGCTGCAGGGATCCGGACTCAAGCTGAGACTTAAGTATTTGGGATTGGTAATTTGGATTGGCTTTTGAGGTGGGTTATATTATTATTATACTTCCTATTTTCTTAGTATGCTTTAACATTATTTTCTCATATAATTACTTTCATATTTATAACTACCTTTTGTCCAACTCTTCTAAATTATATTGTTTTGATGAGGTTTTTAACCTCTATCTGTTCGATGGGAATCTTTGATTTCCCTATGGATACTTTTGTTCCTCCAGCCGACAGGGGGCCGTTGTCGGACATGCTCGACGGGGCGTGCTTTGCTTTTCTCTATTTCTTATCCGGTTCTGACATCTTAATTCGAGGCTTCCGATTATTTTGAGTATTATGACTATTTGATAATTAAGTTCAAAGCTTCCGCTATTTTTGTATACTTTTGATCATTTGACAAGTAAGCTTATTTTATTTTGATTATGAAGTATATATATGTTTTGACCTCTATGAATTTAGTATGGTTTTTGTTTGCTTTGTACTATGCCCACTGAGTTATGGAAGGACTCACCCCCATTTTAAAAATATTTTCAGGTGATTAGTAGGCTTGAGACGTAGTTCGTGCTTGGCGAGTTGTTTTGGTATGCGTAGCAGACTTTTGGATTGTTAGAGCTCCACTATTACTCTAGTTTTTTTTGGGAATTTTCATGATTTGGATTATATTAAGGATTTTGATTGGTGTTTGAGTTTGGAATTTATGTTTATCATATGACTTTTTGGATTATTCGATTTATGGGAGTATTTTATTTTGGAGACTATATTTATACTATTTGTCTAAGGTTTGTCTTGTCTTGGGTAGACATATGTTTCCTACTAGGACTAGACGCCGGTCGTGGACCTAATTTTGGGTCGTGACAACACCACTCATTGTTTATAATTGTAAATGAGAGTTTACAATTATTGCCAAACGTCACAAGTGCCTGCAGGGTCACACACTTAGAGCTGTTGATTCGAGCAAGTGGTTAGACCATGGTTGGACCGTGGTTCAACCAGATTATTGAGCTAGTGGTTAGACCATGCTTGGACCAGGTCATTTTGGGTTGATTAGGTTCACTAATTAAGAGAATTAATGCCATATGATGTGTAATCTCATATATATGATGATATATATAATTAATGCTTAATGGAGCATTAAGGCATAGTGGAGACATGATTAGAGATAAGGCATAATCATGATGGTTAATGCATGATGATGTTGGCCATTGTCTTATTAAACTATGCATTACAAGTGTGTATAAAAGGGTGAATGTTTGATCAGTTTTTCAAACTTAACACACTCACTTCATACTTGAGAAAGACACATCAAACTCTCTAGTCTCTAGCTCTCGGAAATTCTACAGCTAACACTGCGGTTCGGGAGTGCTCGGGTTAGTGATCGTGTGATGATTGCTAGTGGTTATCAACAGTTCGTGTGGATACCGTAGAGGAGTCGAATTTCTGTCCGATTCTTGCTGATTCGGATCATCAGTTGAGTGAAAGATCTCGACCAAACCAGGTACGTAATTTTTATTATTCGATTTACCCCATTTCACGTGGATCCTCCATTAGTTCTGGGTTCTTCCGCTGCGCATATTGTCTATTAGTTTGCATGCCAGGTTACTTACACTTTTACTCCAAAGGTTCCCAATATCTGAGAGACCACCAACTGAGAGTCCAAGCAGACTTCCAGAGTTCCTACCTCCACCGCCTTTGCCAAATTCAGCCCTGCCAAGAGTGCCTCATACTCCACCTTATTATTGGTGGTTTCGAAGTTCAACTTTAAAGCATATTGCACGGTATCTCCATAGGGACTTTCTAATAGTATTCCTACTCCGAAACCCTCTCGGCTACTAGCCCCATCAACAAACAGTCTCCATTGTGCGCTATCGAGAACAGGGTTCTGCAACTCACCTTGATCTTGTAGATCAATTCATGCCCCCTCAGCCAAGAAGTCTGCGAGTGCTTGAGCTCTAATCGCAGTTCTTGGCTTAAAGTCAATCTCATACTCACTCATCTCGACACTCCATCTCACCATGCGGCCCGCCACCTCTGGTTTGTGCATGATTTTTCTCAAAGGCTGATCTATCAACACTATCACCCTGTATGCCTGAAAATATTGCCTCAATTTCCTTGCTGACATTACCACAGCGTACATAAATTTTTCGATCTTCGGGTACCTCAGCTCCGGACCCTATAGTACCTGGCTGGCATAGTAGACTGGATGTTGCACCCCTGTGTCTTCCTTGACAAACACTGAGCTCACGGCACCCCCTGTGACCCCCAAGTACAAGTAAAGCTGCTCTCCTTCCTTTGGGCTGGAGAGGGTGGGTGCCCGAGACATATACTGTTTTAAAGCCTTAAATGCTGCTTCGCACTCCTCCGTCCACTGAAAGTTTCTCTCCTTTCTCAAGGTCTCAAAGAAGGGCAGCTCTTTTTCGGTCACCTTGGAAATAAATCTCTTTAGCGCCACTAGCCTACCTATCAGCTTTTGTACTTCTCTCACGGTTTTAGGTGACTGCATCTCTACCAGAGCCTTGACCTTCTCAGGGTTTGGTTGAATTCCCTCTACACTAACCATGTACCCTAAGAATTTTGCTTTTTCGACACAGAAGGAACACTTCGACGGATTGAGCTTCATCCCGTACTCCTTAAATACCTCAAAGACTTCCGTCAGGTCCCTGATATGCTGCCCAAAGGTTATTCTCTTGACCAATATGTCATCTACGTAGGCCTCCATATTTCTTTCCAACAAAGCTTCAAATATTTTGTTCACCAGATGCTGATAGGTTGCCCCTGTATTTTTCAACCCAAATGACATCACCACATAGCAGTAGGTGGCCTTATCAGTGATAGAGAAAGTTTTCTCCTGATCCTCTGGGTGTAGTGGTATCTGATGGTACCCTGAGTTGGCATCTAGGGAGCTCAAGTACTCATACCCTGCCACAGCATCCACCAGTTGATCTATGTTTGGCAAAGGGTAACAATCTTTTGGGCATGCTTTGTTCAGGTCTGTGAAGTCTACGCACATTCTCCATTTTCTATTGGCCTTTTTCACCATCACCATGTTGGCAAGCCACTCAGGGTATTACACCTCCCTTATAGCTCTAGCTTTCATCAACTTCTCGACCTCCTCTTATATTGCCTTACTCCTCTCGGGCGCAAACCTTCTCTTCTTTTGTATCACCGGCTTCACACCCTCCCTAACATTCAGCTTGTGGCAGGCTATGACAGCTGAGATACCGGGCATGTCTGTAGCACTCCAAGCGAACTCCGCCCCATAAGTGTTTAACAACGTCTCCAAGGTTTCAACCTCCTCCTTGCTCATCGACACACCCTGCCTTGTTTCTTTCTCCGGCTCTTCTTTTTGAATTGGAACTCCCACCGTTTCCTTAGGATCCATTCCTTTTTCATCCTTCTCCCTCACATGTGGCTCTTCCATCACTAGGGCCTCCATTTTCTCCTTTCTTTTCTCCTCGTCTAAGACTCTCCCCAATGGAGCTCTAGCCTGATCCAAGGTACTTAACTGCCGCGCTAGACCCTGGTTTCCCCTTACCACAACGACCACTCCCAAAGTAGGGAACTTCATGACGAGGTAACTATGGTAAAGCGCCACTCCAAAATCGCCGAGGAAGGTTCTTCCCAAGATAACATTGTACGCCGTCCCTGTTTCGCACGCAATGAACATTTTTTTCTCTCCCCTGGACTGTGAATCCTCCCCAAGTGTCATCTCCAATTCCATGCTTCCTCTGACCATTAATTCCTTCCTCCCTACTCCATATAGGTTAACTCGCATGCGCCTTAGTTTTTTCCTTGACTCCCCCAGTTGCTCGAGCACCCTAGGTTCAATGATATTATAGGCGCTCCTCGTATCCACTAGCACCCTCTTCACACAGTACCTTCCCAAAATTGCCTCTGTGACCATCGCATCCCCGTGAGGCATCTCAACCCCTTGGGCATCCTCAGGTGTGAATGTTATGCCTTGGCACCGGGGTGCTCGCTCGCCCAACAAGAGTAAGGCTCCCTCAGCTGCCTTTCGCTTTTTTCCTCCCGGTGGCGCACAACCCTCTATTACATTGATAGTGCCTCTGAGTCCTCCCTGAGTTCCCTCAACACCCCTCTGGGTCCCTGGTCGCTTTTTTGTCGGGCCTCTTCTATAAACTCCTTGAGGTGTCCTTCTCGGATCAACCTCTTAATCTCCCTCTTCAAGTTGTTGCAATCTTCCGTGTCATGCCCATGACCCCAATGAAATCGGCAATAGGGGGCTCCACTGTCCGGTCTCTGAGGGTTCTGCATCGGCCTAGGCCACCTGATCTTCTTCCAGTGTTCACTCAACATTACTGTGAAGATCTGTCCTCTCGAGATGTTCAAAGTTGTGAGTGGGATAGGCTTTACTTCCTCCCATTTCCTCTCCATGGGGCGTGTGTCTCTTCCCTCAAAGTCCCTTCTCTTCCTCCCCGCCATGGCTGCTGGTTCCGACCCTGTGCGTTCTCTAGAGGAACCTCCCTCCTTTCCTTCTCTGCTTTTGATTCCCTCAGGGCGGACCAGTAGTCATCATGCTGACGAATGAATTTCTCCGCTCTCGTAAACAATTGTGTCGTGTCCTCCGACGGTTTTCTCGAGAGGGATTTCACCATATCTCTCACCCTACATCCCTTCTTTAGGGCTTCCAGAACTATTCCCATATTGCAATCCTTCACCTTCATGGACTCTCTGTTAAACCTCGTCACATAGGCCGTCAGGGTCTCACCCTCCTCCTGCTTAATGGAGTAGAGGTAGGCCGACTCATGCTTGGGTGGAGCACTGGCACGAAATCGGTCCACCAATCTTCCTGAAAGGTCCGCAAAAGAGGTGACTGACCCTTTGGGGAGGCTATCATACCAGTCCTGTGCATTCCCCTTTAGGGATAGCGCCATCATTCTGCACAGGATTTCATCCTCACTAGTCTGTGCCCCCACCATGATTTTCACGTGCGCCACATCCCTCACAGGGTTCATTTCACCCTCGTAGTGATCCAAAACCGGCATCTTGAATTCCTTGGAAAGTCCTCGAGCTGTAAGCCCCGGATTCAGCGGTGTTATGGTCTCTCCAGCTCCAAGGCACCTTCTTTCTTCCGAGCTCTCTCTTTCCCGCCTTTCTCCATCAACTCTCCTGGCCTTTTTATAGTCTCTTTCGCCGCGGGCCTCACTGTGTCGTAGATCTGAATTCCCAGATCTATCAAGACGGGACCTTTCACCAAGGTGGCTTCTTTCTCCACGAGCTTCTCTTCGGGAGGTTTTTTGGCCTCCCTGGAGTCCTTTCTCTCTCCAGATCTCCTAACATTCCACCTCCTCATATTTCTGGCCCTCAAGTTGTGGCCTTTCCTTCTAGGTACCCTCAAGAGATACTTGTAGACCGCCAAGATGTCTCCTTTCTCCAGGGATCCGCCCTCCAGGCGTGCTTTATGCACCCTTGTCGTGTTTTCTCCTCAGGCTTCTTTCAAATAGGCGCGGATCTGGTGGTTCCCACTGCTCTCACGCTCCTCTTCTCGCTCCAGCTCCTTTCCCTTATCAGGAGGAGCTAGTCTTGCCCTCAACTCTCCTGGGCTTCCCACCAGACCTGCCCTCGGTAGGTACTGCAGACTGGAGAGGGCTTCACTAAACTGAGCCTCCATGGCCCCGTAGTCGGGATTCTTAGCCAGCTTCCATCCACTGGCCCTCACCGCCTGCTCCCTCTGACGATCTAAGGCTGTGAAATCGTAAGGGGAGCGGAAAGTCGCCGGCGACGAGGTCTCTTCATTATCATCTTCCCACTCAAGTCTCCTTCTTGTGCTCTTAGCGGTACAGTCAGGGTTTTCGTTGGCTTCCCACAGGCGACGCCATTGATACAACTGTACAAAATTCAAAGTGAGGAAGCCAAGAGCTAAAGAATCGGGGTTGAAAAGTCAAAGTTTTTATTATATCTCCAAGTCTCGTTACAGAGGAAAACTATCAAAAGAAAGAGATGATGGCCCTGTAGCTATTGTCTATCCTGGCATTTTTTTGACATTTCTTGGGTATTTATTCCATCCCAGGCACGTGCCGCCGATCCTACGCTTTCCGCCACGCCAGCTCCCTCTTCATCCTATGGTCCACGGCACCTTTCGGTCCTTGCAGGTTCATGCTTCGTCCTTTCCTCTTGCTGCTGGCTTCTTCCTCACTCCAGCTCAATTGTTGGACTGTTCTCAGGGTACATGGGCTTCTTTCAGGCTATTCGGCCCTTGCACAGCCCATTAGCAGCTGACGTGGCAAATTGGAGCGTTAAGGATTTACCAAGAGGAGCATGTATAGGCTAACTATAAGGAAAAGAAAAACACTGTCTTCAATACATCTCACATTTTTATTCTCAATTTATCAATTATTTACTTCCTTTCCAACCTTTTGTTATATGTATTTACTGACTGGCTGGATTACAAAACTAATTTTGGACAATGAATGTGACGGATTCAGTGGAACAATTTCCAAGATATATTTGCCCACAAATATCAACCCCACACACAAGAGAGGGTAACTTTAGTTTTAACAACAATTTTTACTTCATTTAACAATCTTTTTAGGTTTCTTTCTTGATTATGTATTTACCCTTACCAAAACACATGCATCGGCAATCATTGATTTCAAATATATTAAAAGATGTAGGTAACCCTATTTTTGCACAAAAAAATACAAACATATACCGAGTCATATAGCGTCCAAGAAATTAAATTGCAATCTGCCCATATCTACTCCTGTACGTCATCTGCTAGTTGCAAAATGATTTTGATGGCGATAAGAGATAGATAGTAGTGTCAGGGAAACAAGCAACAATCAAAAACACCAAAACATTTGTAGTATGGAGTCTTTTGCCGGGATCCAATTACTTTGAAAGAATGAAATGGAAAAGGGATGTTTCTTTAGGACTCAAGGCAGTCTCTCTTAGTTCCTACCAGGCGTGGAACCTATCTCATCTTTCAAGTTGCCTCCACCAGAACTCAAAGATTTCTAATTGACCACCCCCCTGATGATGTCTTGTTATAGTATGTGATCTTGGGAATGTGGTGAACATTGGGACGATCCACACCGGACGGTTCTTCTATTCGCTTAATAAGTTCCGCTGAAAGATTTACCAACTCCAGCTCTTGAAGTTTGGTTAGACACTTGATACCACTAGGGACCTCCGTCAACATTCTGCAAGACTCAATGTGTAATTTTTTGGGTCCTGGCATAACTCCCTTGTGTATCCTTATGCTTTGGAGATTATTGCAATCAGATATCCATAAGATCTCAAGACTGTGGAAGCCCTTCTTGAATTCTAGGCGTAGCCCTTCATACGCTTTGACAAGGTAAAGGCTCCTTAAATTTGGCCGCGCTTCAAGATGTGAGAGTGGATCATTTGTCATTCTAGACCAATACAAGCCCAAGTGCCCCAGGTTTTGAAGTGTCTTGAACCACTGTGGGATGTTCTTCAACTTACCAAACAAAAAGAGCTTTTCAAGGAATGGAGGAGGCGATTTCAATGCTTCCAGACAAAGGATCCCATCCTCCTTAGCTGCCTTGAAAAATAACCGGCGAAGCAGACGCATATTTTGGATTGCAAAGCACAGGTCCTCCTCGTGAGAGCCTTCGATATTTGTGATATAGAGTCTCACGAGTTGAGTCATGCTTCGAATCTCTTTCACCACAGTGCTATTGGCTTCAACAAGGCCAAGCACTTGCAAGTATTTTAAAGTGTTCAATTTTGGAGGAAACCGAGCACCAATCAGACAATTGAAGTCAGCATACATTTCACCCTTCACCTGATCCGATAGCAAGTACCGGAGGTTTTCCAGCTTCACAATTCCATTTGGAAGAGATTCAACCTGAGACCAATGAAGGTTTAAAGTTTCAAGGTTGTACAATCTTCCAATGGATCCAGGCAACTTTTTGATCCGAGTTCTTTTCAGATCCAAATACCTCAGATTGAACAAGGTGACGATGTGGTCAGGAAACGTTTCTATAGGAGCACCTCGTAGGTCTAACACCCTCAAGAGTTTGAAACCAGATACCAACTTATTAATCATAGTTGAATCAATAGTTCCACTCCGAAAGAATAGAAAGGACCGAAGTTGTGTCATACCCTCCCACGGTATTATTTCTGCCCGACTTCCTTGGACTGATAGACGACGTATCACACCCACTTCTCGGCTTGCTCCTATTCGTCCATCAGTGCAAAATTTCTCTTCCTCCGATTTTGAAAGAGCAATCTCCCGCAGCATATCATGCATCTTGCAATTCCCTGATAGCCCATAACTGCCGACTTGTACCACTTGAAGCATGCTTCTACGAATTAATTCCTCAAGATACCCATCAGCAACTTCTGGTGTCAGTCCCCTGATATTCTCAATAAATCCCTCTGCCATCCACATTCTAGCAAGTCATCCCCTCTGTATTTCATAATCTTGAGGGAATAAACGACAGTATAGAAAGCGATGCTTCAATCTGTAAGGCAGATCATTGTAGCTCAACGACAAAATGCTTTTGAGACGTTGAAGCATACTGTTATTGCTCAAATTCCAATTAAGGCTATTAATAGTTCTCTTCCACTCCAACTCTTTGCGTTTAGTAGAGAAGAGACCGCCCAAAGACACAACTGCAAGTGGAAGGCCTTGGCACTTTTCAACAACATCTATGGCCAAGTCTTCAAGCTCTGGCAGACATCTTCTGCCATTCCATGGGAAGGCTTTCATACAAAATAAATTCCATGCTTCGTTCTCTTCCATTGCTTTGATCTTGTGAATATTGCTTCCAACTACAGAAAACTTTACTGCTACGTCCTCCATCCGAGTTGTAATGATGACCCGACAACTATGATTCCTATTTGGGAGTGCAACTTTGATTTTATTCCAAAGCTCTGTATCCCATACATCGTCCAGAACGACCAAATATCTCTCCCTTTGAAGGTAGTTCACAAGCATCTCCACCAGCTGTCTATAACTCATTCTATCCAAATCCAATGGAACAGGCTTGGCTTCTTCGTAAAATTGTTGAATGAGGCTCCTAAACAAGTCTTCGACGGAGTAGGTTTGGGAGACAGTAATCCAAGCACTACATTTGAAATGCCGCTTTACAGTTTCACAATTGAAGATCTTGGCAGCAAGAGTGGTCTTCCCAGACCCTCCCATGCCCACCACTGAAACGGTTGTTCTTTGCAGTTTTCCAGTGGTCAGCAATCTGAGCAACATTTGATGCTCATCTTTTATGCCTACAACTAGGTGGTCACCCGCGCGTTGCTGCGGGATTGAGGCTTTATGATAATGGATATGGTTAAGGAAGAAACATAGTGATTTCTAAAACAAAGAGATTAAAGGTATTGCATTGCTTTAGCAGTTTCTCTATTCAAGAGAATTAAAGATACTTAGGAAAGGACTAAAGTAAAATGATAAAAAATGACTCAAGAACCTGAATT
>JAKUCV010004691.1:8056-27768 GCA_028386065.3 Turnera subulata
AAAGACTAATGCAACAAGGACTGATTTTTATATTTTAAGAAATAACTTGAATGTTAGAAAATAAAATGATAAATAATTCTACTTGATTATGACTTACCTGGTTATTACATAAACCTTTTAATCTTATCAAAAGAATTAGAATATATCATGATAAATTTCTAATTTTTAATATAAATATTATTGACATAGTATTAAGTACTTTTATGCAATATTACATAAAAAAATTTAATATTTAATGAATTTGAGAAAATATTATTAAAATAAGTAACATTCAAATTTTATAAAGAAATGATATTATGTGTCAGTAAAATATATTTTGGTAAAATGGTTGAATTGGATACTATTTTTTCATATTTATGTTTGAAATTTTTATTATTTAATGGTTGGAAACAATAATATTTTTTAATTTTGTAATATTTATTTTTCTTGTTTCAAAAATTTTGATGTACCAAAAGAATATTTTTGGATTTCACCACAGCTTATTACTCGCAAAATGTATCGGAGCGCATTCACAAAAGATTTGGCACTCACATGTTACCATTGGAGTGCAATTTTGGAAAGTTTGTGGGTAATTCTATAAATAAATGAGTTTTAAAAAATGTGCAAGTAGCAGACAAAAAATTAAAGGCAGGCTTTTTATTGGTCCAACTAGGCATGGGTAAGTTTACCCAGCATTTTGCCCAGGGTAGGATAGAATTACCCTATATATTATCATTGCCCAGTCCGATTGGGCATCTGGGACTTGAGGGAACCCGGCTTGACTTTAGGAATAGATAGATAGTTTAATCTGTACATTTGAAAAGAAACAGTCTCAATTTGTTACAGAGAAAAACAAGTCCAGCTGTGGTGCCATACTTTTCATCTTGGCTTATCTGCCGTAACTTGGTCAATTATATGTATATTATTATAGCATTTGTCTACATATCCATACCCTGGTTCATTTCAGGCTTCATGATGGTTAGTGAATTTTTCGCTCTTTATTAATAATAAAATTTTCCTGTTATGGGGAAGAGAGAAGCATCTTTCAGCGGGAACGCTTTCCTTTTATCTTTTGAAATCGGAAGCCCGGATTCAATTCAGTATTTGATTTGCTCCAGGATCCACAGTTGATATTTTATGGGGTCAAAAATTAAATTGAGCAAAGGATTACGATTTAGTGGCTGAAGCTTTAAAAAACATATTTAGAGACCACTCCGTAATGCATGAATTAATCATGGTGTGTTCTCTTTATATTATGCAGAAATCGGAAGAATATGGATATGGCGATTAATTACTTTTCTTTTATTTGAATGTAAATTTAAATTAAATATGTTGTACGGAATATTATTGCGCAAAAATTGATGCCCAGAATAATGGAGAGTGACCTAGCTAGAGCATTTAGTGTAACTACATAGCCTGCCTGCTTCATCAAAGCACAAATTTTCCAATGCTGAAGATGCCATTCTAATGAATAAACAACGGTAGAGGAGTAGCTAATGCTCCGTTAATTAATGAAATGATTTGGCAAATTTCCATCCGGGCCGATTGACCAAGGAAGAAAAATAAGCCGAAATGATTACATCCAGTAAAATTTTATCCTCTTCACCATATTGAGACTGTTTCTAACTTCTAAGCAATATCTATAAGACTTAATTTATTCCAGAACCAAGCCGGCTTCATTCAAATCGCATCTAAGCCGAATTAATTCGATAAGGAGTCAGAAAAGCCCTGACAGGAAAGTTTCGAAAAGCCACTCAATGTGTCAAGGCGGTCATATTAAATAATAGTAGGGATATATAATAAAAGAATAAGCAATGACTTAATCTCCTCAATTCAAAACACTGCAATGATCGAACTAATTAATTAGTTTGCTCTATATATATGGGTGTGTGAAGTGCATAAGAGGCACTCATCAGGAAAGATTTACTCTTGCCTTCTCTTCTTGTTCTCCTTAACCACTTGCAGCATCATTCAAAAGTTTTGCAATGGCAAATATCATTGTCCTGTTGAGTTTGATAACTCTGACATCCTTCCATCTCATGTTTTCATCCGGGGCCATGCCCCTTCAAGATTTTTGTGTAGCTGATCCGGCAAGCACAGGTCCATAACTTCTGTAGTTTTTGCATGTTAATTAAGTTACAGTTAGCTTTGCTCTCTTTTGGATCACTGCTGGTATGTTATTGATAGAAAATGTATACTCATTGCGGTTATGTCTGTTCTCATATATACAGCAAGAGTGAATGGGTTAGCATGCAAGAATCCAGCATCGGTTGAGGCCAATGATTTCTCCTTCAGCGGATTGCATGTAACAGGCAACACATCCAATCCTGTCGGATCCAAGGTTACTCCAGTCACTGTGTCCCAATTGCCTGGTCTCAACACCCTGGGCATCTCAATGGCACGCATTGACTTTGCACCATGGGGAATCAACCCTCCCCACACCCACCCAAGAGCCTCAGAAATCCTGACAGTAATTGAGGGGTCTCTCAAGGTTGGATTTGTCACCTCAAATCCTGACAATCGTCTCGTCTCTAAGGTCCTTCAACAGGGTGATGTCTTTGTCTTCCCTGAAGGACTGATTCACTTCCAACAGAATGTGGGTTACAAAAATGCCGTGGCAGTTGTTGCACTAAGTAGCGAGAACCCAGGTGTTATTACCATTTCTAATGCTGTTTTTGGATCCAACCCCGAGATTCCTAGTGACATTCTCTCCAAGGCTTTCCAATTGGACAAGAGTGTGGTGGAGCAACTCCAGTGGAAGTTCTAGAGGAGCAAAACAACGTATCAAACACAAGATTAATCAAGGCGGAAACGCATTTTATATATTTGCAGTTGGTGTGGCTTTAATTTGCAGTTTGGCTTTGTTCATGTTATTTATTGTTTTAATTTTTTTGAATTCTTATCATGTCCATCGTTTAGTCGTAGTGTCCTAATATTTCTTCATCCTAGAAGTTTGTCCCTTCGTGTGTTTCCCTTGATTATCAACTGTCTTTCCGCCTTTTTTTTTTTTTAATTTCAACTGGTTCGGCTATTGTTACGAGCAATTTCAGTTTGCACAGTTCTTCATGCAATTTGTTGAAATCGATCTAAAATTTTTTTTATCTCAGACTTAATTTGTAATGTGGACATCGACTCAATTTTTATAAATTCAACATGAATCACTTATTTAATTTCAAATATATGAGCCAAAAGAAGGATTATTTTGGGGATTTACACATTTCTCAAATTCTATAGGTAGGTATCATATTTGGATGACGTTTGTGCAAAGAAAACAGAAAAAAGAGATAAAAATTTGGATAAATCTTATTGCAACCGTTTTTTTTTTTTTTTTTGGGTAAAAATCTTATTGCAACCATTACTCAAATGGTTCCAGAGCCAAATCCAGCGAGCACGAACCAGGTGGTGCCAATTGGCGCTGCTATGTACTATTTGGACCGAAAGAAGTCAAAAGACTCAAAACAGTTTAAGATTCTATTGTCTCTATCTGCGACAATTCCTAGGAATGGAACAGTCACCTCATATGTAAGTCGGGTCAAACAAAACACCAGACCGAAACAGTTTCACTACTTCACTTACCTATAAATAAAGTTTGCTTTCGTTTCATTCCCCAGCTCTCACCCCAACAAAACGCGTATCATCCAGCAACATATATAATCTTCTTTATTTTAATTTGATCGAACAGTGACATATCTTCTTCCCCTAATACTAAAACAAAAAACCCAGACAACGTTTCTATCGGTTATTGCTTTCCAAGAAAAAAGAAACTGTCTTGTTTGACCAAGCACTACTGTTGATGGCTTTGAAGTGGGTAGCAGCAGCGCCGGGGTGTGACGCTCCTCAGCTGAGGCGTGGCGGTGGTTGGGGGTGGCATAAGCAACTGAGTCGGGTTTGGATTTCGTGTAGAACACCCGGGTTGGGGAGCTCTGGTGGGGTAAGGTGTGAATTGGGGCGATTTGTTGATGGTGCTTCCAAGAATTTGAACAAGGAACTCGGCTCATTTCCAAGTTAGTGCTTTTAAAACGGTTGGCTTTAGTTTTAGTTTGTATCTAGAGGATTATTATTTATTAGCCTCATATGTGAAATTTTTGTTGTTGAATACTTTACATGTCTGTTTATTAAATAGCTTATCTCGCTACGTATGAGATGTTGAGGCCTACTCTATACGGTTCAAGCAAAGTCCAGCTTTTAATGTTTCCGCAATTGCAGGGCCATTGTCCATTGCAGTTTCGACTGCTACAGAAGATGGTGCAAAAGTGCGCATATCTTTTAGGGTAAGTGTATGTGCATGTGAATCTGCAATCCTTTTTTCTGGTTCTGAACTGAAACAAGGACGAAAATAGAGTAACCGTTGGTTTCTTTTGGTTTAACTTGTTATGCAGGGACTCCCTGGTTCAGATAGCGAGGATGCAGCACTTAAGGCCTACCCTAAATGTGAAACTGTACCCTGCAGTGAATTTGAGGATGCATTTAAGGTTCAGTGTGATTTTTTTTTTTAAGTTGATGAAAGTTCGGTGAGATCTTTTAATTTCATTTCTGAGAGATGAATATAGCATCACATAAATAGTATGTTTAATGAAGGTATAACCAAGCTTAGAAAATCAATCATTCTCCACTCGGTTTGGAATTTGGTTATCTGTTGCAGGTATCAAAGTGGAGTCAGTCCGTATATGTTCCTTCTCATTGATATTCTTCTTTGTTTTTCCCTGTTAGGCCGTAGAACTATGGCTAGCTGACAAAGCAATTCTTCCAATAGAAAATTCTTCTTGTGGAAGCATCCATCAAAATTATGACCTACTCCTTCGGCATAGGCTTCACATTGTAGGTGAGGTTCAATTACCTCTAAATCTCTGTCTGCTAGCTATGCCAGGTGTCAGACTGGAGCAGTTAAAGCGTGTCATAAGCCATTCGCAGGTTAAGCATCCGTTTTGTTCGTTTAATTTTTTCGTTTCTTGTATTTGCCTTGTTTGTTCTGCTTATTTTTAAAGCACAATGGGAAGAAAACTTTGTTGTGTTGGATTGGAAAGCTGTCCTAGTATTTGCTATATGCAGAGCGTGGAATCGGTCAGGAAAGTCCAACATAGACTTATGTATGACTGATATTCCTGTGCCATGTTTTCTATTCTAACCCATGGAAGGGTTATATCTTAAGACTAGATCAGGTATTAGGCTAAAGAAAGCATTCGATGCTGCAAAACATTTTGGACTGCATAACAGCATTAACTTCCCACAGGATCTATTTACAAGTGTAAAGAATTTTAGTTCTGAGTGGAAAGTTGTATGTATGATCTTGCAACCATAAACTTTGGACTTTCTGCAGGCACTTGCTCTAAGTGATAAGTTCCTCAGTAAGTTGGAGGTCACCAGGGAAAGCGTTGATGATCCGTCTTTTGCTGCTGAGGTGAATGCTATACAACTATTTGGCAATATATTGAACTTCTGCTCATCTCTTGGATCCTGAAACAATTTTCCACCTAATTGTACCTATTTCACTTGATTTTTGGTTTAGCATGTTGCCTCAAATGAGCTTCGAGATGCTGCCGTCTTAGCAAGTGCTCGGGCTTCAGAGATATATGGGCTTAACATATTGGCAACGAAAATTCAGGTCTTATCTTTTGATGTTCAAATTTTCTTATTATGTTGTCCAAGACTTTAGAAAGAGGCCTTAAAGTAATACTTCCATTGTTTAGGCTTACAACATACTCTTAATTGCCTTCTCTACATCCTCAATTGGTAAATTAATATGCTGTACAATAGTTGGGACTTGGGAGGGGAAACTACTTGATTATTGCTACACCTTATTCTGATATGGAGTTGGTGCCAGTATTGCTGTGGAGTTGGAGCAATAGCTGAGGTGCCAAATGAGCATCCCAGTCACATTGTTGACCATGGACCTAAAGCAGTTTAGATGCTTCAACATCTTTCAGCACAAGTTTGTTTATTTTGTAAAATATGACAGCAGGAATGATACGGCATTTTGCTAGAGTTGGTTAATATAAAGAAACTTCTGTATATGTGCTATTATATTTGCGTGTAACTGAAACATGTTTGACATAAAAATTACATGTGTGGATGACCTAGTCAAATAATTCTGTATGGCATTGTTACAGCCCACTAGAATACTGCTTAGTTTGCTGAGTTGTGACTTTTGCAGGATGACAACAACATTGTTACCCGTTTTCTGGTTCTTGCCAGAGATCCGGTGATTCCTAGATCCGACAAGTCCTTTAAGGTATGGGTTGCATAGACTGATACAAACTTGTGATAATTTCTTAATTTTGGGAAACTTACATGATAAAGTCCTCATTTCCAGACGAGCATTGTATTTGCTCTGGAACCAGGCCCAGGAGTGCTGTTTAAAGCTTTGGCAGTGTTCGCATTGAGGGGGATAAGTTTGACAAAAGTAACTTATTACACTAGTCTCAGAAGTTAATCCAACTGTCTGAGGAATCAGCCATAACCATTTTATTCCTCTGGAAATTTCAGATAGAAAGTCGGCCTCAGAGAAACAAGCCACTGAGAGTAGTGGGCGATTTCAACACAAGAACTGCCAAGAAGTAAATCACTTGCCACAGTAGTATCAAAACATAACTTGACAACGTTGCATAATTAGTTTTTGAATGCTTGAAGCAATAGTGAAGACTAAATGTCAAAGCATGCAGGTTTAAATCACTGCATCAGTTTCTTAATTTGATCAAACCTGCTTAGTTTTCTTCATTATCATCTCCATCACGGCTTCTTGTTCCAGTAGTGCCATGCTTTTCTGTGGAAAAAAACTTCGATATCTTGCCTATATATGGTGTTGGACATGAGATGCCTTATTTGCATTGTTCCAGCGTATACATTCTGTACCCAGAGTCACTATTTCATGTTTAAATTATGCATTCAGCCAGTGCTCTTTTTGCTGTCTTTGTGTGAAGAAAAACTGTAAATATATAGGCCAGATACTATTTCTTTGCATACAACCTTTTATTTGATTCTACTTTTTCCTAATCACTGCTGCATCTTTCTCGCTGTAATTATCATAAGCATTTTTCGAAAAACAATTGTAAGGTACTTATTTCAACTTAGAAGTGGTGAATCATTTCTACATACAGTGAGAACATGGAATTAGCCTATACTGGTTAATTCATTAATTAATGATGCAGGTACTTCGATTACTTATTCTATATTGATTTCGAGGCTTCCATGGCAGAGCCTCGTGTCCAAAATGCTCTAGGACATCTCCAGGTTGGTATGCTCTCATTCTTGCATCTATGTCGTGATAACCATTTCCCCGAAAGTAACTGTAATTCTATGTTACACCATTTCTCCGAAAGGAACTGTAATTCTATGTTACAAAAAGTCTTCAACAGAAAAATGCTGCAGATGATTTGTGAGATTCACCATAATGGTACTTAAATATGATTCACAATTTGACAGCTCATCTAGAGAAGTCTCTTTGATAGATCAATTTTGTACAAGCATTGATACTGCTCTCCAAATAAGAATGTTTTTTGTAACTATACTTGAACTAAAACTTAAATTCTCGAACTTAGTAGGCCCCAGATTGGTTACTTAGAATTACAACTTAAGACCTAACTGCATAACGTTTGTGATGACAGACTAGGCTTTTGTAGGTCTTTAGTAATTGGAGGTTACAAAGTACATAACCTTACCAAATTTAGTGAAACTTGAAAGAAAGTGCATGGACGCATGAAGAATCTGTATGTAGCTGGTGAGATGGTTATGTACTTGAGAATTTCCATGGAAATGTGAAAAAATAAATGTGTGATCTCTTGGCAGGAATTTGCAACATTTCTTCGGGTGCTTGGTTGCTATCCCATGGATACAGTTACATTGTAGCCCTCTCTCTTATCTGTCATAGTGTATCTTCTCTTCAGCCAGCCATAGAAGAATGTTTGCTGAACCATTTTAGAATGGCTTTGATCTCTTTGGTAATGTTGGGTAATCTTGGAATCAACAGCAGGCTCTGATAGATCCATTTTAAAGATGGGATTTGCTGCAGAATTTTAAGTACAGTTTCTTGTTCCTTTTTTTTTCATTTATTATGTGAAAGACAAATTTGTACATAATATATTTTCTTGTCAGGACAACTAGGCAGAACAACTTTGTACATATTCACAGCTTTCAGCGATCATGTTCTTTAAGGTTATAATTCGCCTTTGAACTGTTGCTCTCTCAGTGTTTGAATCTTCCACAATGCTTCTGATTGCCCAGCACTAGTGTTTGCTGATGCCTGCAAGGCATTCACAAACCCAAAAGTTCTTGAGTTCATCGGATAGAAAAGAATGGTCAAAGAAATATCCTTATGCTTCCCCAACAAATACTTGTTATAGACAATTGAGCCCTATTGTCAATACCACTGACAAATCTCTTCGACGAGACAGCATTTATGGAATGTGTGTCACTATGATTTTTGACAAGAAACTCAGGAATATAATTAAGTGGAGTTTGCTGTAATAATGATGGACAAAAGAGAAGCACTGAGTGGAGTTTTCTGTAACTATGTCACTTTGATTTAGGCAAATGCAGGTCCATTCACCTCATAATGTCCCCAGCATTGGTCTCCTCTTCTACTTGGCTATGAACTTGTGACCTTTTTCCTGTGTTAGAAGTGTTGAAGTCAAATTATTCTATCTAGTACTTTGATTATATTTATGACAATGTTTTCCTACTCAAGTGCTCCATTTGAATTTGACCCAATAAAATTCCCAGTACTTTAGAGTTTCTATAAACTTTTGAGTATTACTATGGCAGCGTTACATCGTAACGGTGACGGGGCACATTGAATAAAATAATTGTAATTTGTGTCTCAAATCACTTCTTATGTAACTCCTCCGTCATCGTGTGCTATTATTCGGTCGGCTTTTCCACTCAGCTACTTTTGTCTTGTGCCTTTAGGCGTGTATTTAATTAGTAATTAGCTGCAATAGTGCACGCAGTTAAGTACTGTAAGTAGTCATGTTTTTTTTTATACACTTTACCAATAATGGTCTTGTTCTTGGCGTATTGTACATCGAAGCACCCTGTAGGCTTTCCTCATACATTAGATTCCGAAGCCATACAAAATAAGCTCTGATTTTGTCTCTTATTTTTATGAGCTGCACAAGAGATTGTCTATTTTTTATTACTTGTATCTGATTCCACACAATAACGTCACTAACCAAATTATTCTACAAGAATGCGTGAACTTTGATGGGATTTTATTTAGTTTTACAACTCTGCAACTTTTAACCTACTTGATTTTTGCCATGAAGGGGAATTTTCTATTGTACTAAGCCAGCCAGCCAACGAAACATGGTCAAAGGTACACAAACCATGTACTCCGGTCGTCAACGTCCTCTTAAAAAAAAAAAAATGGTGCCGCTAATGCTGTCCACGGAGGGTACAACGGTCTTTATGTCCTTCTCCTTTCGTCTTGGTTACATTTTCTAAGGGAAACATATTAACTAACATAACACTAAGCCGAACCTCGTGCTCTTTTTACCCTTTTGGAGAAAGGAAAGAAGAATTATTCTTCTGGCTCTGATTTCGCCGAACCATCGGAATCTGCTAAGATTTTTCCACTAACTTTGATGACGATAAGACAGGAAAGAGCACGATCTTACTTGAACAGGATTTGCTGATGAATCTGGACCGAGTGATTAGAGCCAGATCACTGACGATCAGATGGTCTTTGCTTGTTTGAATCGTCGTTGGCTGTAGAGGACCCTGCGCAGTAAGTTCTACTGGTTTGGGACAACATAACAAAAAAAAAAAAAAGAACAATGCCTGATGATCATTGCAAAAACAAAAAAGAGCCTTTTTTATACTAATATGTGAAGAGTAGACTAGAAAATATACCATCAATTCAAAGCCATCCGCCGCGGCCATGGAAAAATGAGACCTTTTTTCTTTCTTGTTCCTTTTTAGGGCAGGGAAACGAGAATTTGCATTGGCATATCAATTCAGAATATAAGACACAATCTGTTTGCTCTATTGATGCTTTTGATGTGGAATATTGAAAGATGCTACGAATATTTAGTTGCCAAGCTTGTGGAATATTGATACAGGTTGCTAAGATATGATCATTATATGTTTTAAAGTTTGGGTTGAGCAGATGGTCATTAACTCATTATACTCTGCACTCTATATGAGTTACGAAAATATTTACAAGGAATTAACGAAAAGATAAAATAAGAGAAAAACGAGAGAACCTTTATAATTAAGAGATGCTAACAAGACATATCATATGTATGACTTTACCATAGTTGATTTATTTCCACTGGTAAGAATGGCCCAAGTCCAACCACCAACCTTGTGCAGTGCTTGAGCATCAAAAAGCCATCACTGCACTTTTCAAAATTTTCGTCACTAGTTTTTGACACAAAACTTTTTAGCTTTTTTTTAGGGTAGAAAAATAATACTTTTGGTTACTTTACACATGGGGAAGCTGGTGTCATGAACGTGTCCATATATGCTGCCCCTGTCCTATATACGTATGTATAAGCACCCTTTTAGCAGACCACAGGGACTCATGAGTTATGTCCTGACCAGGTTCAATGAACCTGGAGCCCATTCCCCTCTTTTTATAGCCCTTTTTTCTTCATTTCGAACCAAATTGTACTAGATGGGGGAAGATAGTCTGCAAGTGTCCCGATCATGGGACTTCTTGTGAGGTTATTCATGGACATCAAAGGTATTGTTATCCTACCCTCTCTTTCTTTCTTTTTTACTTGTGTCTAATTAGTTATGTTCTTAATTACCATGTTGACATTAATATACATTTTCTTATCAAGATCTTGATGTACTTAAAAATGACAGGTTTATGAAAATGCATGGTATTGTACTAAAGGTGTGATTGCATTGAAAAGCTCTTGGTCTACTGTACATGTGGTTGATCCTTGCACCGACGGAGGCAATTTGACTGAATAATAGAGGTTGGCAGAGGAACTTGAGAAAAAGGCTTCTTCCCTAGCTAGTTATAATCTTGAGAGGCTGGAAATGAAAGTGGTGTTGTAGTAATTCAGGTACGTACACTTTTTCCCTAATTCTCTCCCTTTTTTTTTTTTGTCGAACCCTAAGTCTCTCCCTGGTACTTAAATGAAATGAAGAGCACATAACTAACTACTAAATACATTTTTGGGTTCATGAAGAGTTACTTATCAATACCCTAAAGGGCAAAACGCGAATTAACCAATGAATTTGTAGTGGTAGAACATTGTAATGACTCTGCAGTCTGCACCAATCGCGTGAGAGATGTCAATTTGTGGAATTTGATGCCCACTCACCTTAAAAATATGTATGCATCTCCACAAGAATGTCGTATGACTTGGCACCCGTGACGCTTGTTTAGTAAATCTGGGTTTTGGTACCTTGATTTATTAATTTTACGTCTGGACAAGGCATGGGATAGCCCAAATAAACAATCTGAATAAAAAAAAAAACAAGAGTAACTCAAGCACCTGGGGTCTGTTTTCTGTGGGGAACAAACAATGAATTAATATTGGCTGGTGGGTAATATTTATATTATGATAAGGATCTCCAAGGTAGATACCACACCATTGGTAGTCAGCTTCAACAACTGCGATCTCGTAATCAATTTTCTTTTTAACTTTTGAAAATGCAGCTCCTACTCCAGTCCGCGACAAAGCCATGTGTTTTAAGCGAGGCTGACAGCTTAACTAGCCAATAATTGTCAAGATCAATATCTAAGAATAGACATATGAATTATTAATTAAAGAAAAGAATTGACAAATGATTTAACGATATATTCTATTGGACAGGATCCCAATTCTTTATTGGGCGTTATAACTTAAGTTTGAGTTGCAACTAAGAATAGAAATGCAATGCAGATCTTTCTTGAAGTGGTCATCTTGAGCTAACGACGTGAAATTGTTCGACGATGCTCGGTTAACTGTTGCTCAGATGGACCATTTCTTTGAAGAAATTGGTGGTGAAACTGGCCGTCTTGTCAACTATAATCCCATGGAAAATGCAGATAGCCAACACATTTGCTGCTTCCTCCAAGCCGTGAATGTTGCTGTCAAGATTTTGCTTGCTCCAGGCTATGCCTCACTTGAACATGATGATCCTGGGGCTAGGCCAGTCTTGCCTTGGCTACAAGAAGGGGGACGTGACAAAAATGTAAGCAACACCATTGCTGACATTTTTAACTCCCACAACTTGGCCTGTTTGAGCAATACAGAGATAGAGAATACTACTCGATTCAAGAACAGAGGCAAAGCATGGCTAGACCTGCTTTATGCAGCTGCTTGTGGCTATCGGCAGGTAATTATATCTTCTTTAAGACAAGATGACTTAGTTTTGCTGTGAGGGGCCCTTTCTTCTTTTTCCCTTAATGTTTCCTCTTTCATTCTGTGAGCACAGGCTATGGAGGTATCTCCCTACGTAGGGTTGGTGAAAAAGTTGGAGGATGCTAGGGCCAACCTTCAGAAATTCAGGGCAGGTGGTAAGCTCAAGACATCTTCAAGGGAGGAAGTACATCCAGGCGACTTTGCCCGTATAGTATTTTCACCTAGCAGCTGTAAGCCCATCAAACATTCATCAGAAGTGAAAGTTGTTCTTCCATTGATGGCTTAGCTAACGCCCTAATATAATGCCAACCAAGATCAGAGCCATATGATAATCCAATTTCAAGAAACTTTAGTTGGAAGAGAGCAGAACATATGCATGTGATGGGAATATGTTACTGAGAATGTATCTGCATTCATCCCATCCTACTGTTCCAAGAATTGCTATGTGCTCCGTAGACTAATGTTCTTCAGAATTCGTTTGTGAGATAGAAGAGTTCCCCTTATCAAACTTCATTCCTCGTAAGTGATTATGGACTGGAGGCTGCAAAAGTGACCGAGTCGATTTCAGTCTATCAATCCCTTGCAGTTTCTGTAACAGAAAAGCTTCTTATTTTATTCTTAGATGTAGGTGAGTTGAAGCCACTAGGAGTTGTTTTGTGGCTGCTATATTCTCTTTTATATCCTGTCCATTTGTATTCTTCCAGTTTGTTTACCATTATGCAAATTGAGGTTCTTTAGTTTAGTTTAATTCACTTTTGAAGCTGATGGCATTATCTTCATGGACATGCAGTTACCAGCTTCTGAACATAGCCCAGTCACCAAATCTACAAGCGCAACCAAAACTAAACTAATCCAAGGCAATTCTAATTTTGAACGTCGTAGTTCTCCAGTTATTGTCGTCTGTGTCAGTATCATTATTTTAGATTCCTGTATTTATCAAAAAAATTTTTAATCGGATTCTTCAATCCTAACTCGGTTTAGTCAAATTCTTACAGCCGTAAAAGAAATTTCAAAAAGTGTTGAGGTCATGTTTGGACCGGAAATTGTTAGAATGCCACATCCCTCTTTTGAATTGGGATCTAGATATATCCTGGAACGAGTTTGTACTTTGTATATATGACCCATCATAGTTCAAAGACAAATGTCTCATCTCATACCCTTTACAGTGCACAATCCTTCCTTAATATTTAATTAAACCAAATTATCAGTATGGATTGAAATGATATTAATATGTCTTTCTTCAGCTTGGATTTCATCTTTTGCAAACAAGATCCCAAATTTTAAAGTAACCAGGCGAACCTCATGAGTCATCCACCCAGTGATTAACTAAACCAGAAATTCAGTCTTGAACTTTACCAAAATGCAAAGAACCCATATCACTTTCCGGACGATATTATATCATTGTTTGAGTAGATTAAATGATAAATCAGCACCACCAATGTATACTGAGCAGATTATATACGATACTAAGCCCAGCCACACATTCAGAATTTCTTTTATTATGGAGAAACAGAGCCCCCAAAACCCACAACGCGCAGAGTTACTCCATGGAAGAGTCAAATTGACTCAAATCCATGATTTATAACTATGGTGTTTGTGTTTATGTAACTTACTGATGGGGCATATTCTTTTATGGATGGCATCAATTCACCAAACCCAAATTAAGAAACGCAAACTGGAACTCAGTAACGAAACTGCACAGTTTATCCAAGAGAACAACTACATTTGCCAGCAATTTTAGATAACTTCATTTGACATCTGCAATTGATAAGAAACATGGATAGCCTTCGTTGAACAGGTCATGAGCTGTGAAGACGGTCACAATTATTTCATAACCAAGAGACTGCTACTAAAGGAAGCCAAAAAAAAAAATCAAATTACCTAACAAAACCTACTCTGGTTGGCCTCCTCTTTTAAGCTTTCTTTTCCTTAACTGGGGGCTTCTTGAACAGGAACCCAAAAACCAGAGCAGCCAAAGTAGCTCCAATGAAGGGACCAATCCAATAAACGTAGAACAACTCCCAAGTATTGTGCCAGTTGTTAACAAACGCCCACCCATAAGCATTAGCTGGGTTCATTGAAGGCCCAGTGTACTTCCCTCCGGTGATAACCAAGCACAAAGTCCCCACCGCTAGCAACCAAATCTTGACCAGCAAGTTCTTAGGACCCTTGAGCAAGATAAAGAGTAGATTGAAACAGAGCACAAAAGTCAACGCCCCCTCTGCTATTGCGCCAGTATGCAAGCCCACCTTCAAGGAAGGACCTCTAAGTACATGCCTGTATTGCTTTGGCATCACTTGCAAGATTGTCTTGGCTCCGGCAACCCCGCCGGCCGCCTGCGCCGGGAAGCTCACTGCCATGGAGAGGAGAGACGCGTCAGGCTTGAGGCCTGCAGTGTAGAGTGAAACAGTGGTGGAAGGATTGAAACTTGCTCCGCCCATGGCGGCGCCGATCAAGCTGAAGCTTAGCATGAACAGAGCAGCCACGTTTACTGTTATGAAAAGGCCTGAGATTGACTTGGATTCAACACCCACATATCCTGCTACGATGGAGGAGAGAACACCAAGAAATGGCATAATAGACACGAACAGGAATGTCAAGATAGCATCTGATACGGCTCCTTTGATTAGACCCATCTCTTGTCTTCCTGTGTCTTTCCCTCGGCGGCAGATCTTCTTCCCGTGCCTTGGCCCTGTTCAGCCAGAGAAACAGGACCACTTATTATAAGAGGAGCACAAACTCCTTTGTTTTTAATTTTAAGATGGGTAGGAGGAGCAAAATTGACAGCCCTGGAATATCATATTAGATACAAAAGAACAAACACAAAAGATTCTCTCTTTTCCTACTTTATTTTAGTGAGTGACAAAGGTGATGCTTCTTGATTGACATATATTAAAAAGGGCACTGCTTTTAATTCTTCAAAAAAAAAAAAGGTATGTTTTCTGCCGCTGTTTTTTTAAAAAAATCAAATGGTTTCTGCCTCATGGCCACAAACCTCTCAATGGGAAGAAAAAAAAAAAAGGCACAGTTCAGAAAATTCGTCATGATCACAAATTCATTATTTACTTGAATTGGAAGCAAACATTAACTTAATTATCAAAGAAATTCAATTTCTTAACGGATAAAGAACTTGATGGAGTATTAATGATCAAATTTTAATGCATTTCCAAAAAGATGTTTGTGGAAAAGAGTATAGAATTAGGTATTATTAATGTACATCTTGGTTTTGGCCTGGGTAGGTGCTAACCTATGGCTTCTTTGAACGTTGATGGTATTATCCTGAAATAGCACAAGTTCGTGCATTAAAAATAAGTTTATGTGGATTTTGCAGCTCGGCTATTTCCACCCATTGCATATACTACTTGAAAGAAACGTGCTCTGGCGCGGTGTCCAAACCACGGATTGGGCTCCTCTCCAGTTGTGGGTAACAGGATAGATCCTGTTACTCCAATCTCAACCATTAATTAAATTTAACGGTAGATAATTACTTTATATTAAAAAGATAATTTTTCAATCTAAGATCTAGGAATCTAACGTCAGTATATTTCAGTTTCAAAAACCTCAAAACCCAACCGAAGGATAACTACACAAAAAGTAAAGAACAAAAGAATACCCAGAATCAAAATATCTTCTACTCTTCTTGTACCAAGAGTTCTTTCCACGCATTTCTTTAAGAATGAGAGTGGATTTTGAAGGAGGAGAAGAATGGATTCTAAGGCTGGTTACAACTCCATCTGATTGTTTAACAAATCCACTCATCAGTTATTTTTACTCTATTCTTCGCAATAATCATCAGTCCATCTCTCAAAAAAGAAAAAGAAATTCTTTCTTTTCAAATCTTTTTTTATCTCCCTCTCTCTATGTATTGTGTATAAAAATTAAATTGGGAGAAGATATCCTTTGTAGTTTTGTTGTCCCTGATATCTGATGTTTTGTTTGGAGAAATCAGTTTGCAGATCCAAACAATTGAGAAGAAGAAAAAGAGAAGAAGAGGAACCAATTTAGTTTTTTTGAGTAAAGAGAATAGAAATCAATTAAATATTGAGTATCACGTGCTTAGTAAAAAATTATCTTTTTAATATAAAATAATTATCAACCGTTAGATTTAATTAACGGTTGAGATTGGAGTAACAGGATCTATCCTGTTAACCCTAACTGGAGAGGAGCCCAATCCCCAAACCACAGGTTCATTTCTGGAGTGAAGAAAAACACCAACGCAAGTTCATTTCTAATCTTTGTCACAGAAAACAAAACTTCACTAATTTAACCAAACTTGAAAAGTGACGTTTGATGAATAAGTCCAAGCTAAGTAGGTACCCAACATTCAAAGCTCATTATTCACTTACTGATCTTCTTTTTTTCTCTCACCTTCTTTGGTACAGACGAGTACAGAATAAGACATATATGGCTTACTCTTTGAAGCTATTAACTTGGCGCGATCAATATCAATTTTTTACTAACCTTGGATCGAGGACTGTTTATTTATTGATTCAAAGTTTGAATGTATATGTTTACAAGATAGTCCTTTTTAAGAGCTTCAAAATTCATTATAATATTAAATATTTCTGAAACAATTACTGTCAAAACAAAGTTTATTTAGGCTTACCCGCTTTACTGGCTAAACAAAATATATCTAGTCTAAATGAAAATTATGAATCATGCGCGTAATTTTGGCAGGTAAAATAACTCCCTTTCTGCAAAACTTGGGGATATTGACGTCCATTGGCATAAAACTGATAATTCTAGGGAAGTTTCGGCAAAAGTGTCTTTCAGCGGCAAAAGTCCATTGGTGGATGCTTAAATGAGGTTAAATAAATACTAGTGCACAAATTAATCCCAGAATGGCAAGAAGATCAAGACCAAGAACTACTCCACCTACAAGTCTCCAACAGGTAGGTAAAAAACGTGATGTTCTTTCTGTTTTTAGAGTTTGCCGTGATCAAGATACAAGATGTATCAAACCCTTTTTTTTTTCTTTCGAGAGATAGATACATCAAACTTGTGTGTCTCGACTCGAGCAGTTGCTATTTCTTTCTATTGGCTCAAATGTTTATTTTGTTTCTTTGGTTTAGTAAAGTACTTTGTCTTCTACAACACGTGCTTTTTATCGGTGTATAATTTTCGTTCTATAGTTGCGTGCCAACGATTCTCCTTGAAGAAATAATAAAACAAAGAAAGGGATTGGTCGTTTTAATTGTTGGACTCAGAGGATCGGTAACTACACTGTTTATGATTTTTGGCCCAACTCCTTCTCCTGCTGGACGCTTCAAATCATAGCCCATATTTTCTTCTTTTTTTTTTTTCCTTCCTTTCTGGAACATTATAGCCCATATCTTACGTAATAATTTTTCTATACGAATTAAGGAAATATGAGAGCCATTAATTCCCAGGATCGCCAGATCGGTGATATCCTCGAAACATTTGGTTCTTGTTGCTAATCATCTGGGGTTTTTCTCTGGCATCATTGATGCTTGGTTTTGGTGAGATTTCACGTGGAAAGTTAATACCAAACTTGGTAGGAAAGATATGCTGAAATGTGTAATGGGCCAGAGCCTCTCTTTGTCATCCGCCAATGGACCTCAACCGATTATCTATCTAGAGGTGTCAAGATGTGTAAAATGGGTTGGGTACCTAAGTTATCTATTTATTCTATTTATTAAGATTTAAGGGATAACGTATATTAATGAGCCTGTAAGTCTCATTTATTAAACCCATAAAATAGTAGATTTATCTGGATTGAATAATAGATATTTATATACCTAAATAGTAATTATCTAATTCAATTATCTAAATATTTTAGTTTTATAATAATAACTATCCCCGTCTAATTTTTTAAAAAATCCAAATTCACCGACCTTACTACTCCACCTCCTCCGGTATCACTCCTCCTCCATCAACCCATCAAGGCCCATTGGGCTCGACTCAGCCAACCATGCAGGCCCACATGGGCCAACTTCAGCCTAATCTTGTCCAATTCGTGGTGCCTGATTAAGCCTTACTTGGGTCAACTTGGCCCAGTCCCTATGCGGGCTTAAGTGGGCTCATAGGCCGAGTTAAGCCTAGATCTAGCCTGTTTGTGTGCCTAGCTACGCTCAGTTTAATATGAGCTGGGTAGGATCAACATTCATAAGATTAAGAAAATTGAAACAGATTTTTAAAAAATAGATATTTAACATTACATCGATATAGTTATCCATTTAAATTATAAATTATTTACCACCCAACCCATACGGCCATACCCATAGATACTGTGATACTCATCTTGCCACATCTAAACCTATCCTAACGGATCTTTATTGGGAAAAGCCCCATTGTTCAATCATTCATCATTCGCTGACCAAAAACAGCGCATAGGCTGCACCTGTGCAATTTGTATTGCTTCTTACTCGGTATTAAAAACTTTTTTCTGAGCCCAGTTAGCCTCATCCCGCTTAGTGGCCCAATGAACATTGCCCAAGTCTGGCCTGCCTTAGATGCGGATTGTGATTATTAGAATTGGGCTGCAGGTGAAGAATCCAATAAAAAGAAAACTTGTTGGTAAATCATCTACTCAAAAAAAAAAAAAAAAAAAAAACTAGTTGCATACTCTACTATATTCGTGTATAAATATACAAGTATAACCCCTAATCATCATTTTTCTTTATGCTAAACCCCTAATCATCATTATGAGCAAGCACCAAGAAAAAAGATTGAGGAGTCCCTCCAGATTGACGCATTCCTGAAAGTGAAAATCTCCAAAGTTCGTTGAACCCATGAGCAAAAGGGAAATAGCAAATCAAAGGATATTTCAAGCCATATTATACAGCCATTAATGTCAATTTTCAAGTCCAGGCCAAATAAACCCTCCCCTGCTCCCCATCATTTCGAAAATTCATATACAAAGCGGCAAGCATCAATAGCCGAGTTTAAACCCGTGTGCAATGCATGTTCCACATCGACCAATTTCTAACCCTGGGTGTTTAGTATGTTTTCCAGTTAGATACATCATGCTTTGCCTAATCCCTTAACCAAACCTGTTAGGTGAGATTTTTTATAAAAAAAACTAGTGAGATTTCTTCCCCTATCTGTCAGTTCAAACTGCAGAGTGGCAGACCCTCGATTTGCAAATGTGCAGTAACAAGTCCAATTCCCTAAAGAAAATAATGGATACGGGACTTGTCGAATTGGGCATCTTTGATCCTTAAATTAGAAGATCGAGACTGTATGCTGTTAAAAAAAATTTATCGCCAAGTATAAAGTACTAAAACTAGCCAAGTTGTGAGTTCAATTTACAAAAAAAAATTTGCCAAGTTGTATTGAGCAGAGCTCCTCCATTTTTTTCTCCGACAGTGACGTACAAGTGAAGTATAAATTTCTTGTCGCCCTCGGGATGAATGATAGTATAGTACTACTATATTTTTTCTTGAACAGGGAAGGGATGGATCATATTTGGAACCA